>JAFFSR010000263.1:5000-7500 GCA_017163975.1 Anastatus disparis
AAGCGGCGGGAGCTAGTTGGGCTCCCTTCGGTCAGCCAAGGTCTTCGTCCGTCTATTTGGTATGAGCATAGCCTGATTAACGACATCCCCACTGTCCCTATGTACCTTTCGGCGATAAAAGAATCCGATGATACGAAAAGCAATGCGTAAGGACTTTTGACAGCGTTCGCGAGCCCTTTCCTCGTGTATCCCGGGGAGTCCGGCTTGACGGTGTCCCAGCCAGCCGGGTTCCTTTTTTTTAAAGCCAAGGCTTCGTCCATCGATTTGATATGCGCCTAGCCGAATTAACGGGATTCCCATTACCTTAGAGCACATCGAAGAAAACAAGGCTTGAGAACTCGCTATTGCCGTTCGCGTCTACCTTATCGTGGATTCCGGAGAGCCTGGGTAAACGGCGGGAGCTAGTTGGGCTCCCTTCGGTCAGCCAAGGTCTTCGTCCTTCGATTTATTATCCGCTTAGCCTGATTAACGAGATTCCCACTGTGCCCTATCTACCGGGAGTTAAGCCGCAAGGCAGGTATCCCACGTTAAACAAACTCAAGACATAATGTCCCTATCTACCTTTCGCAAGGAGACCTTGTGGTTTGGGCTTGGCGAACCCACGATCCTGAGCCAAAGGCCGACCAATATCTGGAGGGCAAGCTCCTTAGCTGGTAGTGGTGTTTTACGCCACGAAACTCTCACCAGGAGTATAAATGGTACTACGGGCGACCGGAGGCCCAGGAAGTCATCAACGCGGGTGGCTTCCGTCCGGTCTTGGGTTTAAATTCATTAAGCCATGCTTGGGCTAAAGATCGTTCCGAGTGATTGTCTCATTGGGTGGAAAACACCATCGGAGATTTGAACTCCTTTCTCTCGACGTGTGAGTTGCGCGAAACTCGGATGATAGTACTGCAAAGCTATCAGGGATTGAAAGGGTCCCGGCTCGCACCGAGAGCGCCTTAGGTCTTGCCGACCGACGGCAATTCGGTAGGACCAGGTTGTCAGGATACGTTCTGCAATTCGGCTCCGCGCTGGTTGAGCGTATCTCGACTCCTCGACCATGGGGTCCGTGGAGGTTGCGTTGCAAGGCAGGTACTCCACGTAAAATAACAATTGGACACTGTCCCTATCTACCTCTTAGCGCAGATTGAATAAAACGAGGCTTCGAAAACCTGCAATGGACGTTCGAATGACCCTTGTCGCGAATTTTAAGTTGCCTGGGTGAACGGCGGTAGCTTAACATGCTTTCTTTGGCCAGCCGAAATCTTCGTTCGTCGATTTGTTATAAGCGTAGCCGAATTTGAGACGTTCCGACTGACTCTATTAACCCTTTCATTAATGAAAAAGCCGACGATGAATAAAGCAATGCGTAAGGACTTGTAAATTAGCGTGAAACCCCTGAACAGGGATCGGGAAAGAGCTACGCGCGAGAATCGAGAGCCCCTCGATAGGCCACGTCCTCTCGAGAGGCAAAGCAATGCGTAAGGACTTGTAAATTCGCAGAAATCCCGAGACACAGACGAGGAAAGAGCTACGCGCTAGAATCGAGAGGCCCCTCGAGAGGCCATGTCCTCTCGAGAGGAAAAGCAATGCGTAAGGACTTGTAAATTTGCGGAAACTCCGAGACACAGATGAGGAAAGAGCTACGCGCCAGAACCAAACGGCCCCCCGAGAGGCCACGTCCTCTCGAGAGGGAAAGCAATGCGTAAGGACTCGTGAATACGAGGAAACCCTGAGACACAGATGAGGAAAGAGCTACCCGCGAGAATCGAGAGCCCCCTCGAGAGGCCATGTCCTTTCGAGAGGGAAAGCAATGCGTAAGGACTCGTAAATTCGCAGAAACCCCGTCACACAGGTCAGGAAAGAGTTACGCGCGAGAATCGAGAGGCCCCTCGAGAGGCCACGTCCTCTCGAGAGGCAAAGCAATGCGTAAGGACTCGTAAATTTGCGGAAACTCCGAGACACAGATGAGGAAAGAGCTACGCGCGAGAATCGAGAGGCCATGTCCTCTCGAGAGGAAAAGCAATGCGTAAGGACTTGTAAATTTGCGGAAACTCCGAGACACAGATGAGGAAAGAGCTACGCGCCAGAACCAAGCGGCCCCCCCGAGAGGACACGTCCTCTCGAGAGGGAAAGCAATGCGTAAGGACTCGTGAATACGAGGAAACCCTGAGACACAGATGAGGAAAGAGCTACCCGCGAGAATCGAGAGGCCCCTCGAGAGGCCACGTCCTTTCGAGAGGCAAAGCAATGCGTAAGGACTCGTAAATTTGCGGAAACCCCGAGACACAGGTCAGGAAAGAGTTACGCGCGAGAATCGAGAGGCCCCTCGAGAGGCCACGTCCTCCCGAGAGGCAAAGCAATGCGTAAGGACTTGTAAATTTGCGGAAACTCCGAGACACAGATGAGGAAAGAGCTACGCGCCAGAACCAAGCGGCCCCCTGAGAGGCCACGTCCTCTCGAGAGGGAAAGCAATGCGTGAGGACTCGTGAATACGAGGAAACCCTGAGACACAGAT
>JAFFSR010000263.1:15000-17500 GCA_017163975.1 Anastatus disparis
TTGATGGGTGGAGAATGAATCTGGCTGCCGAGGTGAGTGGAGGTTGTGGAAGATGGATTCTCGACATAGCACTGAACATCGAAGTGTTATGTGCGGCACAGCATATGGTTAAATAGAAACATCAATTAAGGATGAATATGACAAAAGAGCAAAAACGCAAATAAGTCTGTCCCCTGGCCGCTGAGAGTCCATACGCGCTCAGTCAAGCAACATCAATGACTGATGCGCTGGGGACCCTCGCAGTTCCAGCATGCGAATGATCGAATATGGCAAAAATAAGGATGAAAATAATTCTAAGATCATGGGTCCCCTGGAAATTTATAGCAGTACCGGAGGCAATTTTCCATCTGAATGCGCTTATAACACCTACGTCGCCAAAGCCCCGGCTGCTTTATCGAGTATTATAACTGTTAGCCCTTGTGGTTACGGTTAATACTGATGGCTTGCGCTCCATAATGCGACGTCTGTGGACTTCTGGTCGCTCTCCTTGGGAGGTCCACAGTATTTACAGGGAGGCCCACGCTTCAGGGTTAGCTGCCCAGTTGTCGTGGTATTTATTCTTGCTATGAACAGTAATAATTTAGCCTCGGCCGGGGAACGAGTCACGCGCTCCGCTCGTCCCCGGAACACAGGAGCGCAAACTAACACGCCCGATTCTGGAGATGTCATCCTCCTTGTCCCGTTCGTGAATCGGGTGTGCGCCATCTGCACTGAAAGCGGGAAAAACTTTTTATATTTTAGTTTAAATGACGAGCTTGGTCACCTTGCGGAATACCATCCTGACCGCAAGGCCGTCTTTCAGTGTCGGGATTGTAACAAAATTTATAAGACCAAGCATGGGGTGTTAGTTCACCTTGGCAAGTGCAGGCCGCCGGATCCGGCCTCGCAAACACCCCCGCCGCGTCCCTACCAATGTCGCATATGCGGCAAAGGTTTCGATTCCAAAAGCGGTCTCGGACAGCACGAGAGACACGCGCACGCGGCGGAGCGCAACGCCAAAAGAGCGGGCGAAAGGGACTACCTTACTCGAATTAAGGATGGTCCTACTTTCGCGGCTTCCGATATCCGGCTAATGCTGGAGCTCGAGAAGCAACTGTCATCCGACCCAAGAGCCGCGGCAAAAATGGTACAACTTTTGCCCGGCAACAAAACAGCAAAACAGGTTAGAGATAAGAGGAACGAGACCAATTATAAGGCTCTCAGGGAGAGGTTCCTCAAAGATTGGGCGGATGAACAGTCTCAGTGCAACGCTAGCCCACCAATTCCAGAAGAACCTGATTGCCAGGTGGCTCAGGAGGATGTGGCGCTGGCGGAGCCTGAGAGCGCTGAAGCGGGCAGCGCGTCGGAGTCCAGTACGGATTCCGACAGTGAGTTTGTGGACGCTCGCAGTGGGCATCTGAGGGCTCTTTCTGAGGAGGAGACTCGATGGCGCGTCCACATTGCCAGGGCGGCTGCTGATGATACCAGTCAACCTGGCAACGAACTTGCTAAACAAGTATGCGATCTAATTAAATGGCGATGCAACGAAGTTGCTTTACATCCTGACGAAGAGGTGCAGCTCGACGTCGTGGATGAACTGTATAGTAAATTCCTTTCAATTATAAATGTCGAAGCCAGAGAGCCACGCCCGAAGCGATCCAAAACGGGTGAACGTGGCAAGAGGAACAGGAGGCGCTACGCGTATGGGAAGACGCAAGAAATGTTTAAAAACAATCCAAAAGAGCTTGCCTCCTGCCTCATCAAAAATATCAACTGGCTCGACAAGCGCGACGCGTTGCCGGACGCTGATGAAGTCCAGGCTCTCTACGATGGCTTGTGGGGCAAAGCGCCAAATATCGAGGTGCCGGATATGGGCGATCCGGAGCAACCTCTGAGCCTGGACGCACTTCTTCCTCCTGTCACAATGGAAGAGGTGCACAATAGACTAAAAAGGACCAAGGCAAAATCAGCGTCGGGTTTAGATGGGATCAGGAAGGGCGACCTCATGAGTAAAGATGTCAAAATCTTGCTCATGTTGCTGTTCAATTTCTTTATGGTCGCCCGTAAAGAACCGTCCGCATGGAAAGTCAATAGAACGACCCTGATCCCTAAGGAAGGCAAGGACCCAGCAAGGGCTGAAAACTTGAGGCCATTGACCATCGGCTCTCTGGTGAGTAGGGTCTTCTGGGGACTTGTCGACCAAAAAAGTTAGGCGCGTCGTGAAACTTACTCCTCGTCAGAAGGGCTTCGTCGTAGGAGAGAACGGCTGCTTTAACAATGTTAGAATCCTCAACGAAATAATCAAGAGCGGCAAGGCCTCGGGTGGTGTAGCAGTGGCTGTTGTGGACACCGCAAAAGCGTTTGATTCGCTCCCGCATGACTTCATTGAGCTGGCGCTTCAGCATAAGGGAGTGCCAGCGGTATGTAGGGAACTCATCTTGAGTTCCTACGAAGCGGTGTCCACGCAAATCAAAATTGGTAATAAGGAATTTAAAGTGCCACTGCTCCGAGGGGTCAAACA
>JAFFSR010000263.1:22500-25000 GCA_017163975.1 Anastatus disparis
AAGACTCGTAATAAGCGTTCGCGTGTAACTTATCGTGGATTCCGGGGGGCCTGGGTAAGCGGCGGGAGCTAGTTGGGCTCCCTTCGGTCAGCCAAGGTCTTCGTCCGTCTATTTGGTATGAGCATAGCCTGATTAACGACATCCCCACTGTCCCTATGTACCTTTCGGCGATAAAAGAATCCGATGATACGAAAAGCAATGCGTAAGGACTTTTGACAGCGTTCGCGAGCCCTTTCCTCGTGTATCCCGGGGAGTCCGGCTTGACGGTGTCCCAGCCAGCCGGGTTCCTTTTTTTTTTTAAAGCCAAGGCTTCGTCCATCGATTTGATATGCGCCTAGCCGAATTAACGGGATTCCCATTACCTTAGAGCACATCGAAGAAAACAAGGCTTGAGAACTCGCTATTGCCGTTCGCGTCTACCTTATCGTGGATTCCGGAGAGCCTGGGTAAACGGCGGGAGCTAGTTGGGCTCCCTTCGGTCAGCCAAGGTCTTCGTCCTTCGATTTATTATCCGCTTAGCCTGATTAACGAGATTCCCACTGTCCCTATCTACCGGGAGTTAAGCCGCAAGGCAGGTATCCCACGTTAAACAAACTCAAGACATAATGTCCCTATCTACCTTTCGCAAGGAGACCTTGTGGTTTGGGCTTGGCGAACCCACGATCCTGAGCCAAAGGCCGACCAATATCTGGAGGGCAAGCTCCTTAGCTGGTAGTGGTGTTTTACGCCACGAAACTCTCACCAGGAGTATAAATGGTACTACGGGCGACCGGAGGCCCAGGAAGTCATCAACGCGGGTGGCTTCCGTCCGGTCTTGGGTTTAAATTCATTAAGCCATGCTTGGGCTAAAGATCGTTCCGAGTGATTGTCTCATTGGGTGGAAAACACCATCGGAGATTTGAACTCCTTTCTCTCGACGTGTGAGTTGCGCGAAACTCGGATGATAGTACTGCAAAGCTATCAGGGATTGAAAGGGTCCCGGCTCGCACCGAGAGCGCCTTAGGTCTTGCCGACCGACGGCAATTCGGTAGGACCAGGTTGTCAGGATACGTTCTGCAATTCGGCTCCGCGCTGGTTGAGCGTATCTCGACTCCTCGACCATGGGGTCCGTGGAGGTTGCGTTGCAAGGCAGGTACTCCACGTAAAATAACAATTGGACACTGTCCCTATCTACCTCTTAGCGCAGATTGAATAAAACGAGGCTTCGAAAACCTGCAATGGACGTTCGAATGACCCTTGTCGCGAATTTTAAGTTGCCTGGGTGAACGGCGGTAGCTTAACATGCTTTCTTTGGCCAGCCGAAATCTTCGTTCGTCGATTTGTTATAAGCGTAGCCGAATTTGAGACGTTCCGACTGACTCTATTAACCCTTTCATTAATGAAAAAGCCGACGATGAATAAAGCAATGCGTAAGGACTTGTAAATTAGCGTGAAACCCCTGAACAGGGATCGGGAAAGAGCTACGCGCGAGAATCGAGAGGCCCCTCGATAGGCCACGTCCTCTCGAGAGGCAAAGCAATGCGTAAGGACTTGTAAATTCGCAGAAATCCCGAGACACAGACGAGGAAAGAGCTACGCGCTAGAATCGAGAGGCCCCTCGAGAGGCCATGTCCTCTCGAGAGGAAAAGCAATGCGTAAGGACTTGTAAATTTGCGGAAACTCCGAGACACAGATGAGGAAAGAGCTACGCGCCAGAACCAAACGGCCCCCCGAGAGGCCACGTCCTCTCGAGAGGGAAAGCAATGCGTAAGGACTCGTGAATACGAGGAAACCCTGAGACACAGATGAGGAAAGAGCTACCCGCGAGAATCGAGAGCCCCCTCGAGAGGCCATGTCCTTTCGAGAGGGAAAGCAATGCGTAAGGACTCGTAAATTCGCAGAAACCCCGTCACACAGGTCAGGAAAGAGTTACGCGCGAGAATCGAGAGGCCCCTCGAGAGGCCACGTCCTCTCGAGAGGCAAAGCAATGCGTAAGGACTCGTAAATTTGCGGAAACTCCGAGACACAGATGAGGAAAGAGCTACGCGCGAGAATCGAGAGGCCATGTCCTCTCGAGAGGAAAAGCAATGCGTAAGGACTTGTAAATTTGCGGAAACTCCGAGACACAGATGAGGAAAGAGCTACGCGCCAGAACCAAGCGGCCCCCCGAGAGGACACGTCCTCTCGAGAGGGAAAGCAATGCGTAAGGACTCGTGAATACGAGGAAACCCTGAGACACAGATGAGGAAAGAGCTACCCGCGAGAATCGAGAGGCCCCTCGAGAGGCCACGTCCTTTCGAGAGGCAAAGCAATGCGTAAGGACTCGTAAATTTGCAGAAACCCCGAGACACAGGTCAGGAAAGAGTTACGCGCGAGAATCGAGAGGCCCCTCGAGAGGCCACGTCCTCCCGAGAGGCAAAGCAATGCGTAAGGACTTGTAAATTTGCGGAAACTCTGAGACACAGATGAGGAAAGAGCTACGCGCCAGAACCAAGCGGCCCCCTGAGAGGCCACGTCCTCT
>JAFFSR010000263.1:32500-35000 GCA_017163975.1 Anastatus disparis
CGAAAGTGTTACGCGACCCGTGCGAGTAGAGGTACCTTGGCACAGAGGGTAAGGTTGTGTCTCTAACGGAGCCCGGATGTTGGCTTGCGACCTTCGTCCGGCGGGTCTTTGACTCAAATCGCACTGTCTAGGACGGCCTGGCGTACCTAACAGTAATGTTATCCTGAGCGTTACTCGTGGGAACAACTATGGAAGAAAAAGATAAAAACAAAACAAAACCAAAAGACAAACAAGCAACACTCAACGTACCGACTGTGACGACTGCGAGACAGAGATCTGACTCGGTTGCAAGCGGGAGTAGCGGAGGAAGTATAACTAGTATATCTAGTGCAAAAAGGTCTCGTCGAGAAATTGATGAGGAAATCGATGAAGGAGAGTATTTTAATTCTGAATTCATCGATAAAACGGAAAAAATTATATGGCATGATCCAAAGCTACACCCGTCTTGCACAGAAAGATAAGGACGACTTGAGCAGGGTGATACGGGAAATTGAAAGTTTATATAGGATGCAAACTATGAAAATAGTTGCATACCAAGCACGGCTCGAAGAACGAGCATTTTTATTAAAGCGATTCGATGATATAGGAAGAACAGTCCCTTCTGGTCCTACTCCGGCTCCGCGGAGCTTGGGCCGCGGGGTGGTGATACCCCCAGTGAAGACCAACAGTAAGACCCAGACAGTTAAGGTTGAGCGACAGACGTATGCGCTGGTCGTTCAGTCTTCAAAGGACATTGACGCGACAACTATAAAGGAAAATATTAAAAAGGCTATTTATCCTACTCAGAATGGGATCAAAATTAAAGCAATTAAACGGACTACTAATAACGGACTTTTAATAGAAACCGAAGACAGGACTGACCTGAATAAACTTAGACAGGAATTTGAATGTAAAAAGGGCAATCAGAATCTCGATGGACTGATCCTCAGGGAACCAAAACGACGTGGCCCATTGATTCAAATCAATGATGTGCCACTCGATTTTGTCGACTCGATTTACGAGTGCATTTGGAACCAGATGAAGGAGCAAATGATTGCTGTGGGCATCTCCAAGGATGATCTGGATAGGGGCATGAAGTTGAGATTCAGAACTGGGAAAAGAAGACCAGACGTAACGAACGGAGTGTACGAAGTGACCCCGACGATACGCAACGAACTGCGACGTTTAGGACGAGTTTTTGCTGGGTGGAGTAGCTGCCCTGTCATGGACTTCCTGTCGGTTTCGAGGTGCTTTAAGTGTCAAGGGCTACATCATGTGGCCAAATATTGTAAGCAAACGGTTGATACCTGTGGACACTGTGCTGAGGAGGGGCACTCCTTTAAGGAGTGTCCTAACAAAGCCAAAAAGATGGTGTGTGTGCTTTGTAAGCGGACAGGAGTTCAAACAGCTCATGCTCTTGGTAAGTGTCCTATCTACACCAAGGCGCTTCAGTTGGAGTGGAACAGAACGGGCTGTTCAGAGATCAAATCCCCTGGTCGAGCCAGGACTGAGATACGGATAACGGAAATACCTGAAAACTCGGACCAAACTGCGGAGAAGACAAAATGACTGAGAACACTAGTTTGAAATTAGCAGCGCACAAAGACGTACTGACGTACGGACGACACAGGACAGTAAACGGCTGGCTGTGAAAGTAGACCGTTTGATTGAGATTTTGTAACAAAAGGCTTTCAAAGGAAATTTCGACAGGGTCCCGGCTTCACCCTCCTCGTGGGTCCCGCTGGGCAACGGTATTCTCTTCTCTTGGTTCACTTGTGGACTGAGAGTCGGAATCCGGCTAATTGAAGCATTTTGATATGACGGACTTGCTCGCTCGCAGCTCGTAAAAGAGTTAGAGCGGGAATTTTTCCAGGCCGACTCACGCTCCTTTAATGGGGATGAGGTTTCTCTTCGTAGGTGTTTCGTCAAAAAAGGTATGAAAAAGCGTTCTAACAACATCTTGAACGCTGCCGATATGGCCGAAAGGTCGAGGTGCGGCGGTTCCTAGTCTACGGACCTGGAAACCAGAGACATTCACCTGTCCCTATCTACCTTGCGCGAGAGAGGCCTTTTTGGTCTTTGGGCCTGGCGACCCCACGCACTCTTAGCTTTCCGCAGGTCTGAGTGTTTGGCTAGACGCTGAGAGATGGAGTTCAAGGACTTAACCTTTTTCACTTGGCTGGGGAAGTTGAACGAGCCCTGTCATCCTAGTAGGAGGCCTGAGGAAGGGGAGAGTCTGAGGATGAAGTCTTGTTTGAGGTGTCGAAACCAAGTCCTCAATAATGCCTAGCGTCCTCAACCTCGAAAGTGTTACGCGACCCGTGCGAGTAGAGGTACCTTGGCACAGAGGGTAAGGTTGTGTCTCTAACGGAGCCCGGATGTTGGCTTGCGACCTTCGTCCGGCGGGTCTTTGACTCAAATCGCACTGTCTAGGACGGCCTGGCGTACCTAACAGTAATGTTATCCTGAGCGTTACTCGTGGGAACAACTATGGAAGAAAAAGATAAAAACAAAACAAAAC
>JAFFSR010000263.1:40000-47500 GCA_017163975.1 Anastatus disparis
GACGATATCAAAAAGATGCTCCAAACTAGTGTGGATCCGGTTAAGGACCAGTTACATATTAAGGCGATAAGAAAAACAAAAATAGGACTTATGGTACAGGCTGGTAGTAAGGCCGATATTGATAAGCTCAGTAATAATAGTACCCTCAAGGAAACAGGTGTTGAAGTTCAATATAGGGCCAAAAAGAGCCCTAGAATGATTGTTTATGATGTTCCCAGAGAACTCTCACCGGATGATCTACGGGACAAAATAGCTCTTCAAAACGATGTTGTCAGCTCCAACAACGATATTACACCAATTTTCAAGGCAGGTAAGAAGACAGGTGAAACTGTCCATTGGGTCTGTGAGGTTACTCCAAAATTAAGGAATGATCTTTGTAAATTGAAGAGGCTCTACATAGGTTGGCAAAGCTGTGGCGTCAAAGACTTTCACAACATAAGTAGGTGCTACAAGTGCCAGGGCCTTGGCCATATAGCCAAGTACTGTAGGGCTGAAACGAACACATGCGGTAAGTGTGGTAAAGACGGCCACAGTATGAAGGATTGCTCTGCTAAGGAGAGAGCTTGTGCACTATGTAGGAGAATTGGTAAGGCGTACAATCATGGGATGGATAATAAATGTCCTCAGTATAAAATGGCCTTAGATAGACTAATTATCGATACTGATTATGGGGATTAATATTAAAATAATTCAGGTTAATCTTGGGAGAGGACGAATAGCCACGGATGAACTGATGTCGCAGTCGATTAAAATGAAAATTGACATCCTAATAATTCAAGAACCGTACACTGATGCAGAAGGACGTCCCTCTGGTCTTGGTAAGTATGGTAATAAAATTTTGCAGATTGCGGAACCAGGTGAGCCTTGTAAGGCATGTATCTGTGTCCTAAGGAATGACTTTTCGGCGACACTAATAGGAAATATTTCTGATCCACACGGGATATCTGTACATATTGATGGTCCAGGTATAGATGCGTATGTAATATCTGTTTATTGTCAGTTTTCGGACCCAATAGAGCCTTATCTGCATTTCATTAGAAATGCAGTGAATACCATACCTTCAGGAAAAATATTAATAGGCGTCGATGCTAATGCGGTGTCACCTACATGGTCTTGGAGAACCGAAACTGCCGACCCTAGAGGTCGTAAGATGGAAGAGTTGCTGACAGAATTGGATTTGCTGCCATTGAACAAACCTGGGGAACCCTGTACCTTCATTAGAGGGGAAAGGGATATTGATATTACTATTGCTAACAGAGAAATGAAGAATAGTGTTGCTGACTGGCATGTTATGAAGGACTTTACTTCTAGTGATCATCGGGCGATCATGATAACCCTATCAGGCGAAGCAACTTTGGTTAGTCAAACAATTGGGAGATTTAATCTTCGCCGAGCCAATTGGCAATTATATAAAGAAAAACTGCAACGCTCTATCCCGCAGTTAGGTGATAATCAAGTGGATACCCAAGGAAAAATAGACGAATTGGTAGATAACATCACCAACATCATCTGCAGAGCCGCCAAGATTGCAATTCCCAGGAGGAAGAGATTCCGTAAGTACTCTCATTGGTGGACTAATGAATTGAATGAGTATAAGAAAATAAAAAATAGACTGCGCAGGGAATATCAGAGATCGAATGATGACATTCTAAAAGAGGAGCTTCAGGAGCAATATAGAAGAGCTCTCAAAGAGTATAAAACTGCGGTAATAAAAACCAGCACTGCCAGCTGGAGGGAATTTGTCACGAAACAAGGAAACGAAAATGAATTTGGTTTTATCTACCAAATGTGCTCGAATAAGGTAAGGTCACCTAATGTCTGCTCAAGTATTAAGACTGATAGTGGATATACTTCTAACTGGATAGAATCAACTTCAGCCATTCTAGACGAGCTTTTCGGAACGGACAACGAAAACCAGGATGCTTTACTGGAGGCTTGCCTCCTACATGGAGATTATTTCGACACAACAGAGAACGCTCAAGAATGGACAGAGTCTGAGGTTTCCATGGTAATTAAGGGCCTCAAAAACAAAAAATCTCCGGGCATGGATAATATTGAAGCTGAAATGCTTAAGGCTATGACAGATACGGACGTGGTTAAATATCTTACCAAGTTATATAATAGTTGTCTTAAATTGGGATACTTCCCTAACAAATGGAAAACAGGCAATATCAAAATAATTCTCAAAGGCCAAGATAAGGACCCATCAAACCCAAGAAGTTATAGACCGATCTGTCTGATCTCGGCGCTTAGCAAGGTTTTTGAGAAGCTTATCAAATCAAGATTGGCGCCGGTTCTTTTAAAGGAGGGATACGCTAGCAGGTCACAATTTGGTTTTAGAGCAGGGCTTGGAACCGAAAACGCCATTGCGGAATTAAGGAAGGTTGTGCAAGAGTCAGATTCTTGCATGGTACTGGCGCTATTCTTCGATATCACAGGTGCATTTGACAATATCAAGTGGCGTAGTATTGTTGAAAAACTGAAGGAGAGAGGTTGTCAGGGAAACTTACTAAGGCTCGTGAATAGTTACTTGTCCAACAGATTTATATGTGCGCAAAATGAATGTAATAGTATTGTTAAACAGTTGAGTAAGGGCTGCCCACAGGGTTCGGTCATTGGCCCTGACTTTTGGAATATTTGCATGGATGAGCTACTTCGGGAGCTTCAAGATAATGGATTTAAGGTTTTGGCCTATGCTGACGACCTTGCGGTTCTTGTAGAAGCGGATAATAGGGCACAATTGGAAAGAAGATCCCAGGTGGCAACAGATCTCATATATAGGTGGTGCGAAAAAGAAGGGCTTCAGTTATCCAAAACGAAAACGGAAATGATCATGTTAAAGGATGCCTTTGGCTCCAGAAGCCTAACAGGCACGGGCACTAGCGGCAGGAGACCACCAACAGTTAGAATACAGGATAAAAGTATTAAATACACGGATAATGCAACTTATTTAGGATTAACTCTGGGTACAAGAATGACTATTGGCTCTCACGTGCATCGTGTTGGTACCAAGGCGCAAAGGATATTTTCAGCGATTTCTGCACTTCATAGAAGAGAATGGGGACTTACCTACTTAACAGTCAAGAGATTATATGTGGTAGTATTCTTGCCAATTATGCTGTATGCAATTGGAACTTGGTACGACCTGCTTAATTTTGGACTCAATAAGACCTTGAATAGGATTCAGAGGACCCCACTCATTGCAATGACTAAATCATACAGAACTACATCTACCAATGCACTTCAAATAATAGCAGGCGTTCTCCCCTTGGATCTTGCTGCGAAGGAGAGATATTACAAATTTAAAGTGCGAATGAAGGAAAAGTTCACATTGGGTGACTCTCATTACACTGGGACCGATGATCAGCTTATGCTCAAGATAATTGAAGATCATGTAATTGATGAATGGCAAAAAAGATACCAAGCTTCGGAAAAAGGACAAGTTACAAAACAATTCTTCCCCACGGTTAGATCTAGGATGCAGAGGAACTGGCTAACTATAAATCATTATGTTGTCCAATTTTTAACAGGTCATGGAGATTTTGCAGGAAAACTACAGGAATTCACGCTTGTGGAAGATGGAGTATGTGAATGTGGAGAAAGAGAAACCTCAACCCACATCCTAAGGAGTTGCACAATGTATCTTGAAGATAGAATTGTACTACTTGACCAACTGGAAGCAGGTGAACACATGGACAAACTGGAACCGGAAAATCTAGTTCTGAATGAAAAGAACTTTAAGGCGTTCAATAGATATTGCAGAGTAGTATTAAAGAAGAAAGAAGATAGAAGAAGAAACCGAAGATAGGAGTACCAGGAATAAACTAGAAGAAACAAGCCGAGAAAGAGTAAGACACAGAAGAAAGAAGACTAATCCAGTAACCAGAAGAAGACTGTAACCAAAAAGACTGATCCAAAAGACTGATATAAGAGAACAAGACTGATATTTTAAGAAGAGAATAAGACTGAATACGGCTCGAGCTATAGTTATAGCCGGCAACTCGCCTCCGCGTGGTTCCCCGCGGGCAACGTAGCGGCGCCTGCCAAACTTTGCAGACGCCGCTGCGGCTAAAGAGTTGCTTCCCTGAAGTGGGTCGACAGGGAGAGCCTACTCCGCCAAACAACACCTTATGGCGGGGGGTTTTTCCAGGCTCGTTCTGATCTTGCACTGCTTTCGCTGAAGGGTTCATAAGTTTGCGGGTATTAGGTCTCGGACCTAGGGTACCGCTATGTCATAACACCTAGACATAACACACAACAATTGTCCCTATCGTTCGACGAAGCCCTAAGAGCCGTGAAGCAATGCTTAAGGACTCGTGAAATTTTGTTGTCAGGTCTCTTATGACAGATTGAATATGCGCCAGCTCTCATTCATGAACCACAAAGAACAAAAATTTAGTTAGTTTATTTTTTTTTTTTTGTTTTTTCATATTTTCTTTTTTTCTTTCCTGCTGATTACTAAGAGCCCTGGTGAACGGCGGTAGCTGGCCAGGCTCTTTTTGACTAGCCAAGCTCAGCGTCCGACGATTTATTATCCGCTTAGCCTGATTAACGAGATTCCCACTGTCCATATGTACCCCTTAGCGCATATTGGAAAAAGCATGGCTCTAAGACTCGTAATAAGCGTTCGCGTGTAACTTATCGTGGATTCCGGGGGGCCTGGGTAAGCGGCGGGAGCTAGTTGGGCTCCCTTCGGTCAGCCAAGGTCTTCGTCCGTCTATTTGGTATGAGCATAGCCTGATTAACGACATCCCCACTGTCCCTATGTACCTTTCGGCGATAAAAGAATCCGATGATACGAAAAGCAATGCGTAAGGACTTTTGACAGCGTTCGCGAGCCCTTTCCTCGTGTATCCCGGGGAGTCCGGCTTGACGGTGTCCCAGCCAGCCGGGTTCCTTTTTTTTTTTAAAGCCAAGGCTTCGTCCATCGATTTGATATGCGCCTAGCCGAATTAACGGGATTCCCATTACCTTAGAGCACATCGAAGAAAACAAGGCTTGAGAACTCGCTATTGCCGTTCGCGTCTACCTTATCGTGGATTCCGGAGAGCCTGGGTAAACGGCGGGAGCTAGTTGGGCTCCCTTCGGTCAGCCAAGGTCTTCGTCCTTCGATTTATTATCCGCTTAGCCTGATTAACGAGATTCCCACTGTCCCTATCTACCGGGAGTTAAGCCGCAAGGCAGGTATCCCACGTTAAACAAACTCAAGACATAATGTCCCTATCTACCTTTCGCAAGGAGACCTTGTGGTTTGGGCTTGGCGAACCCACGATCCTGAGCCAAAGGCCGACCAATATCTGGAGGGCAAGCTCCTTAGCTGGTAGTGGTGTTTTACGCCACGAAACTCTCACCAGGAGTATAAATGGTACTACGGGCGACCGGAGGCCCAGGAAGTCATCAACGCGGGTGGCTTCCGTCCGGTCTTGGGTTTAAATTCATTAAGCCATGCTTGGGCTAAAGATCGTTCCGAGTGATTGTCTCATTGGGTGGAAAACACCATCGGAGATTTGAACTCCTTTCTCTCGACGTGTGAGTTGCGCGAAACTCGGATGATAGTACTGCAAAGCTATCAGGGATTGAAAGGGTCCCGGCTCGCACCGAGAGCGCCTTAGGTCTTGCCGACCGACGGCAATTCGGTAGGACCAGGTTGTCAGGATACGTTCTGCAATTCGGCTCCGCGCTGGTTGAGCGTATCTCGACTCCTCGACCATGGGGTCCGTGGAGGTTGCGTTGCAAGGCAGGTACTCCACGTAAAATAACAATTGGACACTGTCCCTATCTACCTCTTAGCGCAGATTGAATAAAACGAGGCTTCGAAAACCTGCAATGGACGTTCGAATGACCCTTGTCGCGAATTTTAAGTTGCCTGGGTGAACGGCGGTAGCTTAACATGCTTTCTTTGGCCAGCCGAAATCTTCGTTCGTCGATTTGTTATAAGCGTAGCCGAATTTGAGACGTTCCGACTGACTCTATTAACCCTTTCATTAATGAAAAAGCCGACGATGAATAAAGCAATGCGTAAGGACTTGTAAATTAGCGTGAAACCCCTGAACAGGGATCGGGAAAGAGCTACGCGCGAGAATCGAGAGGCCCCTCGATAGGCCACGTCCTCTCGAGAGGCAAAGCAATGCGTAAGGACTTGTAAATTCGCAGAAATCCCGAGACACAGACGAGGAAAGAGCTACGCGCTAGAATCGAGAGGCCCCTCGAGAGGCCATGTCCTCTCGAGAGGAAAAGCAATGCGTAAGGACTTGTAAATTTGCGGAAACTCCGAGACACAGATGAGGAAAGAGCTACGCGCCAGAACCCAACGGCCCCCCGAGAGGCCACGTCCTCTCGAGAGGGAAAGCAATGCGTAAGGACTCGTGAATACGAGGAAACCCTGAGACACAGATGAGGAAAGAGCTACCCGCGAGAATCGAGAGCCCCCTCGAGAGGCCATGTCCTTTCGAGAGGGAAAGCAATGCGTAAGGACTCGTAAATTCGCAGAAACCCCGTCACACAGGTCAGGAAAGAGTTACGCGCGAGAATCGAGAGGCCCCTCGAGAGGCCACGTCCTCTCGAGAGGCAAAGCAATGCGTAAGGACTCGTAAATTTGCGGAAACTCCGAGACACAGATGAGGAAAGAGCTACGCGCGAGAATCGAGAGGCCATGTCCTCTCGAGAGGAAAAGCAATGCGTAAGGACTTGTAAATTTGCGGAAACTCCGAGACACAGATGAGGAAAGAGCTACGCGCCAGAACCAAGCGGCCCCCCCGAGAGGACACGTCCTCTCGAGAGGGAAAGCAATGCGTAAGGACTCGTGAATACGAGGAAACCCTGAGACACAGATGAGGAAAGAGCTACCCGCGAGAATCGAGAGGCCCCTCGAGAGGCCACGTCCTTTCGAGAGGCAAAGCAATGCGTAAGGACTCGTAAATTTGCAGAAACCCCGAGACACAGGTCAGGAAAGAGTTACGCGCGAGAATCGAGAGGCCCCTCGAGAGGCCACGTCCTCCCGAGAGGCAAAGCAATGCGTAAGGACTTGTAAATTTGCGGAAACTCCGAGACACAGATGAGGAAAGAGCTACGCGCCAGAACCAAGCGGCCCCCTGAGAGGCCACGTCCTCTCGAGAGGGAAAGCAATGCGTGAGGACTCGTGAATACGAGGAAACCCTGAGACACAGATGAGGAAAGAGCTACCCGCGAGAATCGAGAGGCCCCTCGAGAGGCCATGTCCCTTCGAGAGGCAAAGCAATGCGTAAGGACTCGTAAATTTGCAGAAACCCCGAGACACAGGTCAGGAAAGAGTTACGCGCGAGAATCGAGAGGCCCCTCGAGAGGCCACGTCCTCTCGAGAGGCAAAGCAATGCGTAAGGACTCGTAAATTCGCAGAAACCCCGTGACACAGGTCAGGAAAGAGCTACGCGCCAGAACCGAGCGGCCCCTCGAGAGGCCATGTTCTTTCGAGAGGCAAAGCAATGCGTAAGGACTTGTTAATTTGCAGAAATCCCGAGACAC
>JAFFSR010000263.1:55000-67500 GCA_017163975.1 Anastatus disparis
CCGGTGGGTCTCTGACTCGAAACGCACTGGCAGGACGGCCTGGCGTACCTGACAGTAATGATAGCCTGAGCGTAACTCGTGGGAATAACTATGGAAAATAAAGATAAAAAACAACAAACAAAACAAGACAAACAGGACACACTCAACATACCTATCGCGACGAGACAGAGATCTGACTCGGTTGCAAGCGGTGCAAGTAGCGGAGGAAGTCTAACTAGTATATCTAGTGCAAAGAGGACACGTCGAGAAATCGACGAGGAAATCAATGAAGGCGAGTACTTCAATTCGGAGTTCATGTACAAGGCAAATAAAATGTACGAAATGATCCAAAGCTACGGCCGTCTTGCACAAAAAGACAAGGATGACCTGAACAATGCGATTCGGGATTTGGAAAGTTTATATAGGATGCAAACTATGAAAATAGTTGCATTCCAGGCACGGCTCGAAGAACGAGCATTTTTATTAAGGAAATTTGAAACCGTAGGCACAACGGTCCCTCCTGGGCCTACTCCGGCTCCGCGGAGCTTGGGTCGCGGGGTAGTGATACCACCTGTAAAAACTACTAGCAGAACCCAGACAGTCAAGATTGAAAGACAGTCATATGCACTAGTCGTTCAGTCTTCAAAGGACATAGACTCGACAAAACTCAAGGAACAGATTAAAAAGGCCATATATCCCACTCAGAATGGGATTAAGGTAAAGGCAATAAAAAAGACTACTAAAAACGGACTAATAATCGAAACTGAAGACAAAACTGACTTTGACAAGCTTAAACAGGAATTTATTATACACAAGGACGACAAGAATCTTGATGGAGTTATCCTTACGGAACCCAGACGACGTGGCCCATTGATTCAGGTCAATGATGTGCCACTCGATACTGTCGAAAATTTAGGAGAGGCCATTTGGCTTCAAATGAGAGAAACAATGCTTACTGCGGGCATCTCGAGAGATGACCTTGAACTGGGAATGAAATTAAGATTTAGGACAGGAAAACGAAGACCCGACGTGACGAACGGTGTTTACGAGGTGACCCCGACGTTACGCAACGAACTGCGACGAATTGGACGAGTTTTTGCTGGGTGGAGTAGCTGCCCTGTCGTGGACTTTCTGTCTGTTTCGAGGTGTTATAAGTGTCAAGGGCTACATCATGTAGCTAAATATTGCAAGCAAACGGTCGACACTTGTGGACATTGTGCTGAGGAGGGGCATTCTTTCAAAGAGTGTCCTAACAAAGCCAATAAAATTATTTGCGTACTTTGCAAGCGGACAGGGGTTCAAATGAGCCATGCTCTAGGCAAGTGTCCTATCTACACCAAGGCGCTTCAGTTGGAGTGGAACAGGACGGGCTGTTCGGATATTAAATCCTTTGGTCAGGTCAGGACTGAAACGAAGAACACGGACCTACGTGACAACACGGACCAAAACAAAAAGAAAAAGAAAAAGACGTAGAACACTAGAACAAGGTAACGAGAACACACGAACGATACGTACGTAACGGACTAAATACGGCTAAGCGCTCATAGTGAGCCAGTAACTTCACCTCCTCGAGGTCCCCGCTGGGAAACTTAGATTCAGTCGATGTGTGGATTAGCAATCCATGCATAGAAGGAATCAAGGCGAAGTAAGTTACTCCCCGGGGTGGGATAGGCCTACTCGCTCGAGCTTATAACATAGCTCTGAGCGGGGTTTTTCCAAGCCGGTCTCCTTGGTGGCGGTGGCTGTTAAAGGGTGGAGAAAATTATTATGCGGGTATAGGCTATGCCTCAGGTACCGCTGTGTCCAATTAACATCTTTCGGAACACATAGACAATCAATGTCCCTATCTACCCCGGGGTCAAAGTCAGTGAGCTTTTCGAACGTATCTCCTGACATGCGCCTACTCATCTGCCTCTTCGTGGCACCCTGGATCAACGTTACTTAGGTAGCGGCTAGATGGATGAGCTAAAGGCTTTCGCAGGTTTGAGGTTTAGTGACGTCACCGAGAGACGGAATCCAATATGGTTTTACCCTTTTCTCATTGGCTGGAGTCGTAGTCGGGCTCTGTAACCCAGTCGGGGGCCAGAAAAGGAGGAGAATCTGAGGATGAAATCTTGCTTGAGGTTACGAAGCTAAGTCCTCAATAATCTCCTGCACCCTGAACCACGAAAGTGTTACGCGACCCGTGCGAGTAAGTGGTACCTTGGCACTCAGGGTAAGGTAGTGTCACTAACGGAGCCTTAAGGATACCAGGCGCCCTCCTTAAGTAACCAGCCTTATCTCCTCAAGCGGGGCTCTGTGGAGACGGACAGATTACATCCCTAGCTTCTCGTGGGAACCAATTATGAATAATTTAAACAAAACAAATCCAACCATTGTAGTAGAAGAAACAGGAACATTAGGAGAAAGGATGGAACAACAATTCGAGAACGCACGGAGAACCAGCATCTCAAGTGTAGAAAGCGGTAACAGCGACAACTCAAGGAAAAGGAAAAAGATCGAGTATGATGACGATGAAGAAGAGGATGAATACGAAAAGATTAAAAATATCATGGAAAAAGTAACTGACCTCCTGGATGATATGTGTCGAGATAGAAGACAAGTAAAGAGAGAGCATGTTGATTTGGCACACACGACTATGAAGGATGTGATGACGCTCGTACACCGTATGGGAATAAAAAATGCTGACCTAAGGGGACGACTGAAGGAAGCAAGAGAAGGTACCAACTGGAATAAAGGTGCATTAAGTTACAGTGATACAGTGAAACGCAATATTAACAACATACCTCAAATTAAGAGTCAAGTTGGCAAGAAAAATATACCCAAAAAGCGGCACTCGATATTTGTAAAATCTAAAACTGGAGATGATTCAAAGGAAACAAGACGCCTGCTAATTGAAGCCATTGATCCAGTCCAGAATGGCATAAAGGTCCGAGGCATAAGAGAACTTAGGAGCGGTGGTATAGTTATCGAAACTGCCACAGAAGAGGACCTCAAAAAAGTAACAGAAAACATGGAGCTTGGAAAAAGTAACCTAGAATTGACAAAGCCGGAAAAGAGACTACCAAGGATCATCATCTATGATATGCCGTCAGATGCCACTGAAGAAGAGGGGATACAAGCCGTCTACAAACAAAATAAGGATGTTTTTGACGACATACCATATGAGAGACTTAAAAACAACGTACGTCTGAAATTTAAGACGGGTAAAAGAGGTGAATCCGAGGTCAATTGGGTATTGGAAGTAAGTCCTGAAGTACGGAATCGCATAGTAAAGTTTGGCAGAGTATATGTGCATGCGCGAAGTTGCAGAGTGTTTGACTTTCTCAACCTAAGTCGCTGTTATAAATGTCAAGCATATGGCCATATAGCAAAGTTCTGCAAAAGTGAAACAGAGACATGCGCACAATGCGCCGAAGAAGGGCACTCGGTTGACAAATGCAGTAAAAGAACTCAGCAGCCAAAATGTGCGGAGTGCAAACGTAAGAATAGACCTCACCAGCATAAGGCGGATAAGAAATGTCCTGAATATCTACGTCAATTAGAAGTTTTAAAGGAAAAAATAGACTATGGCAGGTGATACTTGGATGCTACAGGCGAACCTAGGCAGGGGCAGACTTGCAACGGACGAGATCATGGAATTCGCATATAAGAACAAATATCAGATACTGGCAATACAGGAACCATATTACTTCAAATACGAGGTGTGCGGAATGGCAAAATATACAAACTCCATATTTACAGGAAACAAAGCAGACGAATACCCTTGGGCCTGTGTCGTAATCCTGGATAGGCTATATACTGGCACTCTGGTTAGAAACGTGAGCACTTCGCACTGTGTGTGTGTCCAAGTGGAGGGCCCATATGGATCATTCTACGTAGTCAGCTTGTACTGTCAGTTCTCGCATGACTTAGGAAGATATCTTGGACAACTTAATGATGTTTTGAATTTCATTGGTCGCAGAAAAATAATTATTGCAACAGATGCAAACGGGATATCACCAATGTGGTCAGATAAGTGCGTCACATCAGATACAAGAGGAACGGAATTAGAAGAATTCATCATACATAGAAATTTGTTTACGGCAAACAGACCTGGAAATCAAAGCACATACCGCACGGGAGCCAGAGACATAGATGTCACTATAATTACGGATGATATTGTGGACAACTTGAATGACTGGAAAGTCATAGAAGATTTGGTCTCCAGTGATCACAGGGCAATTGCATTCAAGCTAGGTAAAATGGAGGACAGAATAAGATTGAAAAAGCGTAGATATAACATAAATAGAGCTAGATGGTCTAGTTTCAAAACGATTGTAAATAGAGGCGTCAATGACATAGGTGCAATAAGTTTAAATAGTAAGGAAGAAGTTCAATATCTGGCGGATAAAATAACCAAGTTATTAATTAAGGCTGCTAACAAGGCGATTCCTAGGAAGAAAATATTTCGCAAATCGGTGCCATGGTGGAATGCCGAATTAAATAGCAAGAAGAAACAGGTGAACGCTTTGAGAAGGCACATACAAGCTCTTGGAAATGATGTTAGTCCACAGCTGAGGGCTGAATATAGAATGAAAAGGAGATATTACACACGATATGCGGCTCAATCAAGATGTGAAAGCTGGAGAAGTTTTGTAACAACCAAAGGTAATGAAGATCCATATAGCATAATCTATAAGATGTTCAGTGAGAAACTAACAACAGCAGAAGCTCTAAGTAACATCAGGGCAGGTGATCAATATACAAAAGACTGGGCAACCTCTGCCAACGCACTATTGGACGGATTATTTGGAGTAGAACAAAATATAGAAGAAAATGAAAATCCAATAGAAATAAATCAAGATAAGGTTGGCAAGTGGACGAAAAATCAAGTAAAGTTGGCGATTAAAGCAATTAAAAACAAAAAGGCACCAGGTCATGACATGTTGGAAATCGAAATGATAAAAGTTGCTATCTCCGTCCCTGGGGTACTTGATGAACTTACGAGACTGTACAATGCGTGCTTGAAGTTTGGAGTTTTTCCAAGTGTATGGAAGTTATCCGAAGTAAGGATTATGTTGAAGGGAAAATCAAAAGATCCACAAGAAGTAAAATCTTATAGACCAATTTGCTTGTTGCCAGTGTTGAGCAAGATACTCGAAAAATTGATACAAGGCTCAATCAGACACGTAATAGACGATCCGGCTTTCTCATCGACTTATCAATATGGTTATAAGAAGAATAGAAGTACCGAGGATGCGATAGCCAAATTAAGAAACCTGATCAAACAAAGTCAGAAGGGCATAATACTAGCAATATTGTTCGACATATCAGGAGCATTTGATAACTTAGCGTGGAAAAATATCAAAAAGATGCTGGCTGAACGAGGATGTCCTAGTGATGTTTATAATCTGATCTCGGATTATCTAAGTAACAGAAGAGTAATATTGATGGATAATTTCTGCTCAACGATAAGGAATTTGCACAAGGGTTGTCCTCAGGGATCTATTCTGGGCCCAGATTTCTGGAATGGCACCTTCGACGAAATATTAGCGAGATTACAGGAGTTAAATGTAAAATTTGTGGCTTATGCTGACGATTTGATAATATTGGTCGAGGGCAACAATCGAAAGGAACTGGAAATGAAAGGACAGCAGTATACAGATGAAATAATAAACTGGGCAGACAAGCAAGGACTTCAAATTTCAAAAGAAAAATCGGAGATGATTTTGCTCAAGGACATAGGCAAGGGCAGACATGGAGGAAAACTAGCGGGCTCCCTAGCAAACAGAGGCAAAGGCGGAATTAGACCACCGAGCGTGCGGATCGATGGAAAACAGATCAAGTACAAGGAGTCCGTCAGATACCTGGGAGTCCACTTGGGCACAAAAATGTCAGTCAAAGACCACGTTGAGCAGATTATACAGAAAGGAAAAAAGTTATTCGAAAACATAAGGCAGGTCGCACGAAGAAACTGGGGTCTGGAAGGGAGATGCCTAGGAAAAATTTATCGGGGAGTATTTTTGGCCGTAATCACCTATGCAGCAGGAGCGTGGGGTGACCTATTGATTGCTGAAAAGATGAAGGATAAGCTTAACAGTGCTCAAAGGCTACCTTTACTGGTTGTAACCAAGGCCTACAGGACAATCTCGACGGTTGCTCTGCAAATAATAGCAGGAGAAATTCCACTGGACCTTGCTGTCAAAGAGCGTTATTACAAGTACAAGGTCCGAATGAAGATACCATTCACACTCGGAGCATTAGAATACACTGCTGAGATGGATAGGAGGTTGGCTGAGGATCTGATAATGGAAGAAATTTACGAACAATGGCAGCATAGATGGATGATAACTACAAACGGCGAGGTCACGAGAAGATTCTTCCCTGATGTAAAAACAAGAATCAAGTTAGGTACTTTGGAAATTAATCACTATACTGCACAATTCCTTAGCGGACATGGCAATTTTAGAGAAAAACTACATGCGTTCAATTTAAAGGAGACTAACTTATGCGAGTGTGGGGAAAGTGAGAATTCCTGGCATGTGCTCTATGAATGTCAGAGATATGAAGATCTTAGGAAAGATTTCAAAGAGGCAATAGAAAACAAAGATCTCCCGTGGCCACCCGAAGAAAGAAGAATAGTGGAAGATGAAGAAATATACAGGATCTTTAACGACTTTTGTAGAATAGCCTTGCAAAGAAAGGAAGACTTAGAAAAACGAGACGAAGCAGAGGCACTATAGTTACACAAACTAAACCAAAAACCAAAAAACCAAAACCAAAGATAGAGAAGACTGAAGGAACCAAATGAGAAACAAGACTGAAACTAGAATTAAGACTAAAGAGAAAGAAGACTTACAAGGCTAAGGCTCATTGAGCCGGTGACTCCACCTCCACGTGGTTCCCGCTGGGCAACGCGTTTCGGCCAAGGTGTGGATTCTTGGATCCATGCCTTGGAAGAAACGCGGCTAAGTGAGTCACTCTCCAGTGTGAGATAGGCCCACTCGCTCGAGCCCTAACAGAAGCTCGAGCGGGGTTTTTCCAAGACAGTTTCCTTGGTGGAGGCGGCTGCTATGGTAGAGGACATGCGGGTATGAGTCTTTGACTCGAGGCACCGCGTTTGCCACTTAACATCCAAGAGTAAACATTACATACATTCACTGTCCCTATCTACCTTGCGCGAGAGAGGCCTTTTTGGTCTTTGGGCCTGGCGACCCCACGCACTCTTAGCTTTCCGCAGGTCTGAGTGTTTGGCTAGACGCTGAGAGATGGAGTTCAAGGACTTAACCTTTTTCACTTGGCTGGGGAAGTTGAACGAGCCCTGTCATCCTAGTAGGAGGCCTGAGGAAGGGGAGAGTCTGAGGATGAAGTCTTGTTTGAGGTGTCGAAACCAAGTCCTCAATAATGCCTAGCGTCCTCAACCTCGAAAGTGTTACGCGACCCGTGCGAGTAGAGGTACCTTGGCACAGAGGGTAAGGTTGTGTCTCTAACGGAGCCCGGATGTTGGCTTGCGACCTTCGTCCGGCGGGTCTTTGACTCAAATCGCACTGTCTAGGACGGCCTGGCGTACCTAACAGTAATGTTATCCTGAGCGTTACTCGTGGGAACAACTATGGAAGAAAAAGATAAAAACAAAACAAAACCAAAAGACAAACAAGCAACACTCAACGTACCTATTAACCTTTCATTAATGAAAAAGCCGATGATGAAAAAAGCAATGCGTAAGGACTTGTAAATTAGCGTAAAACCCCTGAACAGGAATCGGGAAAGAGCTACGCGCGAGAATCGAGAGGCCCCTCGAGAGGCCATGTCCTTTCGAGAGGCAAAGCAATGCGTAAGGACTTGTAGATTCTAAGAAACCCCGAGACACAGGTCAGGAAAGAGCTACGCGCGAGAATCGAGAGGCCGTGTCCTCTCGAGAGGAAAAGCAATGCGTAAGGACTTGTAAATTTGCAGAAACCCCGAGACACAGGTCATGAAAGAGCTACGCGCCAGAACCGAGCGGCCCCTCGAGAGGCCACGTCCTCTCGAGAGCCAAAGCAATGCGTAAGGCCTCGTGAATACGAGGAAACCCTGAGACACAGGTGAGGAAAGGGCTACGCGCGAGAATCGAGAGGCAAAGCAATGCGTGAGGACTCGTGAATACGAGGAAACCCTGAGACACAGATGAGGAAAGAGCTACCCGCGAGAATCGAGAGGCCCCTCGAGAGGCCACGTCCTTTCGAGAGGCAAAGCAATGCGTAAGGACTCGTAAATTTGCAGAAACCCCGAGACACAGGTCAGGAAAGAGTTACGCGCGAGAATCGAGAGGCCCCTCGAGAGGCCACGTCCTCTCGAGAGGCAAAGCAATGCGTAAGGACTCGTCAATTCGAGGAAACCCCGAGACACAGATGAGGAAAGAGCTACGCGCGAGAATCGAGAGGCCCCTCGGTAGGCCATGTCCTTTCGAGAGGCAAAGCAATGCGTAAGGACTCGTAAATTTGCAGAAACCCCGAGACACAGGTCAGGAAAGAGTTACGCGCGAGAATCGAGAGGCCCCTCGAGAGGCCACGTCCTCTCGAGAGGCAAAAGCAATGCGTAAGGACTTGTAAATTTGCGGAAACTCCGAGGCACAGATGAGGAAAGAGCTACGCGCTAGAATCGAGAGGCCCCTCGAGAGGCCATGTCCTCTCGAGAGGAAAAGCAATGCGTAAGGACTTGTAAATTTGCGGAAACTCCGAGACACAGATGAGGAAAGAGCTACGCGCCAGAACCAAGCGGCCCCCCGAGAGGCCACGTCCTCTCGAGAGGCAAAGCAATGCGTAAGGACTCGTAAATTCGAGGAGACCCCGAGACACAGATGAGGAAAGAGCTACGCGCTAGAATCGAGAGGCCCTTCGAGAGGCCACGTCCTCTCGAGAGGCAAAGCAATGCGTAAGGACTCGTCAATTCGAGGAAACCCCGAGACACAGATGAGGAAAGAGCTACGCGCGAGAATCGAGAGGCCCCTCGAGAGGCCATGTCCTTTCGAGAGGCAAAGCAATGCGTAAGGACTCGTAAATTTGCAGAAACCCCGAGACACAGGTCAGGAAAGAGTTACGCGCGAGAATCGAGAGGCCCCTCGATAGGCCACGTCCTCTCGAGAGGCAAAGCAATGCGTAAGGACTCGTCAATTCGAGGAAACCCCGAGACACAGATGAGGAAAGAGCTACCCGCGAGAATCGAGAGGCCCCTCGAGAGGCCACGTCCTTTCGAGAGGCAAAGCAATGCGTAAGGACTCGTAAATTTGCAGAAACCCCGAGACACAGGTCAGGAAAGAGTTACGCGCGAGAATCGAGAGGCCCCTCGAGAGGCCACGTCCTCTCGAGAGGCAAAGCAATGCGTAAGGACTCGTCAATTCGAGGAAACCCCGAGACACAGATGAGGAAAGAGCTACGCGCGAGAATCGAGAGGCCCCTCGGTAGGCCATGTCCTTTCGAGAGGCAAAGCAATGCGTAAGGACTCGTAAATTTGCAGAAACCCCGAGACACAGGTCAGGAAAGAGTTACGCGCGAGAATCGAGAGGCCCCTCGAGAGGCCACGTCCTCTCGAGAGGCAAAGCAATGCGTAAGGACTTGTAAATTTGCGGAAACTCCGAGGCACAGATGAGGAAAGAGCTACGCGCTAGAATCGAGAGGCCCCTCGAGAGGCCATGTCCTCTCGAGGGGAAAAGCAATGCGTAAGGACTTGTAAATTTGCGGAAACTCCGAGACACAGATGAGGAAAGAGCTACGCGCCAGAACCAAGCGGCCCCCCGAGAGGCCACGTCCTCTCGAGAGGCAAAGCAATGCGTAAGGACTCGTAAATTCGAGGAGACCCCGAGACACAGATGAGGAAAGAGCTACGCGCTAGAATCGAGAGGCCCTTCGAGAGGCCACGTCCTCTCGAGAGGCAAAGCAATGCGTAAGGACTCGTCAATTCGAGGAAACCCCGAGACACAGATGAGGAAAGAGCTACGCGCGAGAATCGAGAGGCCCCTCGAGAGGCCATGTCCTTTCGAGAGGCAAAGCAATGCGTAAGGACTCGTAAATTTGCAGAAACCCCGAGACACAGGTCAGGAAAGAGTTACGCGCGAGAATCGAGAGGCCCCTCGATAGGCCACGTCCTCTCGAGAGGCAAAGCAATGCGTAAGGACTCGTCAATTCGAGGAAACCCCGAGACACAGATGAGGAAAGAGCTACGCGCGAGAATCGAGAGGCCCCTCGAGAGGCCATGTCCTTTCGAGAGGCAAAGCAATGCGTAAGGACTCGTAAATTTGCAGAAACCCCGAGACACAGGTCAGGAAAGAGTTACGCGCGAGAATCGAGAGGCCCTTCGAGAGGCCACGTCCTCTCGAGAGGCAAAGCAATGCGTAAGGACTCGTAAATTCGAGGAGACCCCGAGACACAGATGAGGAAAGAGCTACGCGCGAGAATCGAGAGGCCCCTCGAGAGGCCATGTCCTTTCGAGAGGCAAAGCAATGCGTAAGGACTCGTAAATTTGCAGAAACCCCGAGACATAGGTCAGGAAAGAGTTACGCGCGAGAATCGAGAGGCCCCTCGATAGGCCACGTCCTCTCGAGAGGCAAAGCAATGCGTAAGGACTCGTCAATTCGAGGAAACCCCGAGACACAGATGAGGAAAGAGCTACGCGCGAGAATCGAGAGGCCCCTCGAGAGGCCATGTCCTTTCGAGAGGCAAAGCAATGCGTAAGGACTCGTAAATTTGCAGAAACCCCGAGACACAGGTCAGGAAAGAGTTACGCGCGAGAATCGAGAGGCCCTTCGAGAGGCCACGTCCTCTCGAGAGGCAAAGCAATGCGTAAGGACTCGTAAATTCGAGGAGACCCCGAGACACAGATGAGGAAAGAGCTACGCGCTAGAATCGAGAGGCCCCTCGAGAGGCCATGTCCTTTCGAGAGGCAAAGCAATGCGTAAGGACTTGTAAATTCGCAGAAACCCGAGACACAGATGAGGAAAGAGCTACGCGCCAGAACCGAGCGGCCCCTCGAGAGGCCATGTTCTTTCGAGAGGCAAAGCAATGCGTAAGGACTTGTTAATTCGCAGAAACCCCGAGACACAAGTCAGAAAATGGTTACGCGCGAGTATCGAGAGGCCTCTCGAGAGGCCACGGGCCTACGGGAGGTCATGCAATCCTTGAGGACTCGTAAAATATACGGATCTTGAATGTATCGGTTATCCGGGAGTCAGAGCGAGTCCATCAACATTAACTACCTCGTGTCCCTATCTACCCGGATCGCGAACTTGAATAATCCGATGCGTAAGGTCTTTTTTCCGGGTTTTCGAGTCCTCAATCGTAAATTCCGATGAGCAGGGTTTAACAGCAGGAGTTTCATTATTATATTTTGCTAATAGAGGTCTTTGTACATTAATTCGACGCAGCACCAAGTCGATCGGCTATAATTTTCACTGTTTTATCATCATGCGAAAAATTTTTAACATCGGTAAAGCAATGCGTAAGGACTTGAAAAATTTACGATCTCAAGATCGACCGATATAACAATGCACCGTGCATAATACGCGGTCGTGCGGACTTTCGTCGTAATCGTCATCATCAAAGTCCCTGTTGAGGTCAACGGACGGCGGCAGTTCGAGAGGGGTTTTCTCTCCATAAGCACCCGTGTTAAAAGCCGTGCGTCGCCGAAGGCATGTCTGGTATTCTGGTAAGTATAAGGAGGAAGCCAAGGCTCCTCTGATACATTGGTTATCCACAGCATTACCGCGGGTCGGCGTCTATGACCGAATGGCCCATTATGCGGTGCGCGCCCTAGGCGTTCTTTATCGACCGCTGGAGCCTGTTGAACGGGCTCCCGGACGATTACCGAGCATCGACTCACTCCATTCCGAGCGAGAATAATAAAGTTGTCTTAACGGCAGCATTGCAAATAAAATCGAACGTCGAACTTTTATAGTTCACTTACCGCTCCGACTTGACAATGTCATTTGTCTAACGTCGGGTGTCGCTCTTTAATGCAATATTTAAAGAGAGACTGCTTGAACTTGAACGTTAATGAACGCGTTGAACGCTCCGTCGCATCTGGTATGCGAGGGCATGCGCGAGCGCAGCGCGCCTCGCGTCTCACGAGTTTTTTTTGGCTCTTGAGCGCGATAATTTCGAACGGTAAAATTGCCCCGTCGAGGTTATTCATAACCTCGCGTGTGCTCTCAAAGCGAGATCTCTCGTTTCAAGCGAAGCGTGTCGCTGATGCTCGCTTTATTAAAGCGATGTCATCGGCGTTAAAGGCACGTTCGCGCGGACGTGTGGGTCTCGACTCTTAAATTGAGAGTCGAGCTCTCGTGCGCGCAAATAGCCTTTGTTTGTTTGCGTTGTAACGACGAAGCTCCCTGGTTGATCCTGCCAGTAGTCATATGCTTGTCTCAAAGATTAAGCCATGCATGTCTCAGTGCATGCCGAATTAAGGTGAAACCGCGAATGGCTCATTAAATCAGTTATGGTTCCTTAGATCGTACCCACGTTTACTTGGATAACTGTGGTAATTCTAGAGCTAATACATGCAAAACA
>JAFFSR010000263.1:75000-97500 GCA_017163975.1 Anastatus disparis
TCAAATCAATGATGTGCCACTCGATTTTGTCGACTCGATTTACGAGTGCATTTGGAACCAGATGAAGGAGCAAATGATTGCTGTGGGCATCTCCAAAGATGATCTGGATAGGGGCATGAAGTTGAGATTCAGAACAGGAAAAAGAAGACCAGACGTAACGAACGGAGTGTACGAAGTGACCCCGACGATACGCAACGAACTGCGACGTTTAGGACGAGTTTTTGCTGGGTGGAGTAGCTGCCCTGTTATGGACTTCCTGTCTGTTTCGAGGTGCTTTAAGTGTCAAGGGCTACATCATGTGGCCAAATATTGTAAGCAAACGGTTGATACCTGTGGACACTGTGCTGAGGAGGGGCACTCCTTTAAGGAGTGTCCTAACAAAGCCAAAAAGATGGTGTGTGTGCTTTGTAAGCGGACAGGAGTTCAGACAGCTCATGCTCTTGGTAAGTGTCCTATCTACACCAAGGCGCTTCAGTTGGAGTGGAACAGAACGGGCTGTTCAGAGATTAAATCCCCTGGTCGAGCCAGGACTGAGATACGGATTACGGAAATACCTGAAAACACGGACCAAACTGCGGAGAAGACAAAATGACTGAGAACACTAGTTTGAAATTAGCAGCGCACAAAGACGTACTGACGTACGGACGACACAGGACAGTAAACGGCTGGCTGTAAAACTAGACCGTTTGTTTGAAAATTAGCAACAAAAGGCTTTGAAAGGAAATAACAACAGGGTCCCGGCTTCACCCTCCTCGTGGGTCCCGCTGGGCAACGGTATTCTTTTCTCTTGGTTCACTTAGTGGATTGAGAGTGAGAATCCGGCTAATTGAAGCATTTTGACATGACGGACTTGCTCGCTCGCAGCTCGTAAAAGAGTTAGAGCGGGAATTTTTCCGGGCCGACTCACGCTCCTTTAATGGGGATGAGGTTTCTCTTCGTAGGTGTTTCGTTAAACAGGTATGTAAAGCGTTCTAACAACATCTTGAACGCTGCCGATATGGCCGAAAGGTCGAGGTGCGGCGGTTCCTAGTCCACGGACCTGGAAACCAAAGACATTCATCTGTCCCTATCTACCTTGCGCGAGAGAGGCCTTTTTGGTCTTTGGGCCTGGCGACCCCACGCACTCTTAGCTTTCCGCAGGTCTGAGTGTTTGGCTAGACGCTGAGAGATGGAGTTCAAGGACTTAACCTTTTCACTTGGCTGGGGAAGTTGAACGAGCCCTGTCATCCTAGTAGGAGGCCTGAGGAAGGGGAGAGTCTGAGGATGAAGTCTTGTTTGAGGTGTCGAAACCAAGTCCTCAATAATGCCTAGCGTCCTCAACCTCGAAAGTGTTACGCGACCCGTGCGAGTAGAGGTACCTTGGCACAGAGGGTAAGGTTGTGTCTCTAACGGAGCCCGGATGTTGGCTTGCGACCTTCGTCCGGCGGGTCTTTGACTCAAATCGCACTGTCTAGGACGGCCTGGCGTACCTAACAGTAATGTTATCCTGAGCGTTACTCGTGGGAACAACTATGGAAGAAAAAGATAAAAACAAAACAAAACCAAAAGACAAACAAGCAACACTCAACGTACCGACTGTGACGACTGCGAGACAGAGATCTGACTCGGTTGCAAGCGGGAGTAGCGGAGGAAGTATTACTAGTATATCTAGTGCAAAAAGGTCTCGTCGAGAAATTGATGAGGAAATCGATGAAGGAGAGTATTTTAATTCTGAATTCATCGATAAAACGGAAAAATTATATGGCATGATCCAAAGCTACACCCGTCTTGCCCAAAAAGATAAGGACGACTTGAACAGGGCGATACGGGAAATTGAAAGTTTATATAGGATGCAAACTATGAAAATAGTTGCATACCAAGCACGGCTCGAAGAACGAGCATTTTTATTAAAGCGATTCGATGATATAGGAAGAACGGTCCCTTCTGGTCCTACTCCGGCTCCGCGGAGCTTGGGCCGCGGGGTGGTGATACCCCAGTGAAGACCAACAGTAAGACCCAGACAGTTAAGGTTGAGCGACAGACGTATGCGCTGGTCGTTCAGTCTTCAAAGGACATTGACGCGACAACTATAAAGGAGAATATTAAAAAGGCTATTTATCCTACTCAGAATGGGATCAAAATTAAAGCAATTAAACGGACTACTAATAACGGACTTTTAATAGAAACCGAAGACAGGACTGACCTGAACAAACTTAGACAGGAATTTGAATGTAAAAGGGCAATCAGAATCTCGATGGACTGATCCTCAGGGAACCAAAACGACGTGGCCCATTGATTCAAATCAATGATGTGCCACTCGATTTTGTCGACTCGATTTACGAGTGCATTTGGAACCAGATGAAGGAGCAAATGATTGCTGTGGGCATCTCCAAAGATGATCTGGATAGGGGCATGAAGTTGAGATTCAGAACAGGAAAAAGAAGACCAGACGTAACGAACGGAGTGTACGAAGTGACCCCGACGATACGCAACGAACTGCGACGTTTAGGACGAGTTTTTGCTGGGTGGAGTAGCTGCCCTGTTATGGACTTCCTGTCTGTTTCGAGGTGCTTTAAGTGTCAAGGGCTACATCATGTGGCCAAATATTGTAAGCAAACGGTTGATACCTGTGGACACTGTGCTGAGGAGGGGCACTCCTTTAAGGAGTGTCCTAACAAAGCCAAAAAGATGGTGTGTGTGCTTTGTAAGCGGACAGGAGTTCAGACAGCTCATGCTCTTGGTAAGTGTCCTATCTACACCAAGGCGCTTCAGTTGGAGTGGAACAGAACGGGCTGTTCAGAGATTAAATCCCTGGTCGAGCCAGGACTGAGATACGGATTACGGAAATACCTGAAAACACGGACCAAACTGCGGAGAAGACAAAATGACTGAGAACACTAGTTTGAAATTAGCAGCGCACAAAGACGTACTGACGTACGGACGACACAGGACAGTAAACGGCTGGCTGTAAAACTAGACCGTTTGTTTGAAAATTAGCAACAAAAGGCTTTGAAAGGAAATAACAACAGGGTCCCGGCTTCACCCTCCTCGTGGGTCCCGCTGGGCAACGGTATTCTTTTCTCTTGGTTCACTTAGTGGATTGAGAGTGAGAATCCGGCTAATTGAAGCATTTTGACATGACGGACTTGCTCGCTCGCAGCTCGTAAAAGAGTTAGAGCGGGAATTTTTCCGGGCCGACTCACGCTCCTTTAATGGGGATGAGGTTTCTCTTCGTAGGTGTTTCGTTAAACAGGTATGTAAAGCGTTCTAACAACATCTTGAACGCTGCCGATATGGCCGAAAGGTCGAGGTGCGGCGGTTCCTAGTCCACGGACCTGGAAACCAAAGACATTCATCTGTCCCTATCTACCGGATTCCTTGTTGGACCTTCGTAGGGTGCGGACGTGTTTTCGGAGCTCTCCGGTCATCGAAATGTAAGTACCACCTCGTGTGGTTTAATGTGTTTTACTAACATTAAATATAATTTTATATTAATATATTGTTAGAGAATATATTATTTTTTATATATTAAATGTTATAATCTATATATTATTGATATATTAACGAAAATTGTATTAGAAAATTTTAATGTTTTGAGAAAATTTTATAATTGAATGTACACGTGTTTGTTGTTGTTAAATTAATTTTTAGATAATATAAATAATTTTCCCTTAAAATATATGAATATATTACTCTAACTATATATAGATATACGTTAAATGTCGGCTAGAATAAGAAATAAAATTGTTCTAGGCTTTAAAAGTCTTGAAACTTTGAAAAATTTTCCTAAAAGAGGAAAAGGATAGAGAGTGATGCCGCATAAAATAGTCTATATTCTACTAACAATAACATAATTTTATATTAATATATTGTTGGAAAATATATTATTTTACATATTAAATGATATATTTTATATTAATGATACATTAAAGTTATAGAAAATTACATTGGAAATCTAAAATTTTAAAAAAATCTTTTTATATATATGTATACGTATGTTCGTTGCTGTAAAAGTAAATTTTACCCCATATAAATAATTTTCCCTTGAAATACATTAATATATTACCCCAACAATATATAGATATGCGATATATGACGGCTAGAATAAGAAATAAAATTGTTCTAGGCATAGAAAGTCCTGAAATTTTGAAAAATTTTCCTAAAAGAGGAGAAGGATAGAGAATGATGCCGCATAATATAATTAATATCCTACTAACAATAACATAATTTTATGATAATATATTGTTGGAAAATATATTATTTTATATATTTAATGATATATTTTAGATTAATGATACAATAAAGTTTAAAGAAAATTACATTGAAAATTTAAAATTTTAAAAATCTTTTATATATATATATATACGTATGTTTCTTGTTGTAAAAGTGAGTTTTACCCAATATAAATAATTTTCCCTTAAAATATATTAATGTATTGTTCCAACAGTATATAGATATGCGATGTATGTCGGCTAGAATCGGAAATAAAATTGATTTCAGCTTTAAAAAGTTTTAAAAATTTTTTGAAAAATTTTCCTTAAAGAGGAAAAGGACAGATAATAATGCCGCATAAAAGACTCTATTTTTCTACTAACAACAATATAATTTATAATAATATATCGTTGGAGAATATATCATTTCTCATATATTAAATGATTTATTTTATACATTAAAGCTTAAAGAAACTACATGGTTAATTTAAAATTTTTAAGAAATTTTATATATAGATATACGTATGTTTGTTGTTTTTAAAGTAAATTTTGCTTAATATAAATAATTTTCCCTTAAAATATATTGCTATATTACCCCAACGATATATGGATATGCGTTATAGGTAGGCTAGAATAGGAAATAAAATTGTTTCGAGCTTTAAAGTTTTTAGAGGTTTTTGAAGTTTGAAAAATTTTCCTAAAGGAGGAAAAGGATAGAGAGTAATGCCGCATAAAAATTTATGTTCTATTAATAATAGCATAATTTATAATAGTATGTTGTTGGAGAGTATATTATTTTTCATATATTAAATGATATATTTTATATAAATGATACATTAAAGTGTAAAGAAAATTGCATTGAAAACTTTAATTTTTAAGAAATTTTATTTGTGTATGTTTGTGATTATAAAAGTAATTTCTACCTAATATAAATAATTTTCCCTTAAAATATATTAATATATTGCTCCAACAATATATTTATATGCGGCATGCGTCGGGTCGAATCGGAAATAAAATTGATCTAAATTTTAATAATTTTTCGAATTTTGAAAATTTTCCTAAATGAGGAAAAGGATAGGGAATGATACCGTTTTCAACGATCTGTATTCTACCAATATAACATAATTTATAATAATATATTGCTGGGAAATATATTATTCATTACACACTGAAGGACATACTTTATATATTGGCGATTTATTAATGAAAATTGTTTCAGGAAATTTTAAAATTTTAAGATATTTTATAAATGCATATACGTGTCTTTGCCACTGTTAAATTAGTTTTATGTAATATAAATAATTTTCCCTTGTAATATATTAATATATTAGCCCAGCAATATATAAATATGCGGCATACGTTGGCCACACTTATAGATAAAATTGTTTTAAAATTTAAAAAAGTTGATAAAAATCTAAAAATTTTCCTAAAAGGGAAAAGGATAAAGAGCGGGGCCGCATATGAGAATTCGTACTTACTAACAAACATTTAATTTAATAATATGTTGTTGGGAAATATATTATTCTATACACCAGATGATATATTTTATATCATCGATATATTAAAGTTTTACGTAAATTGCATTGGAAAGTTTAAAGTTTGAGAAATTCTAAACGCATATACGTGTCTTAGTCATTGATAAATTAGTTTTCACGTAATATAAATAATTTTCCCTTTAAATATATTAATATATTAGCCCAACAACATATAAATATGCGGCATGCGTCGGCCAGACTCGGATATAAAATCGATTTAATTTTGATTCAATCTGGGAAGTCTTAGAACTTTAAAATTTTCTAAAAAAAATAGGGTGAAGAATAATGCCGCTTGAGAGAACTTACAAACGATAGTGATATATTGTTGGAAATATATTATTTTTTATATATGAGATATATTTTATAATAGAATATATTAGAACCTAATGGAAATCGCTTTGTAAAGTCTTATAAGACTTAAAATTTTATAATAATATATACGTGTGCTTGCTATTGTAGGGGTGATTTTTACTTGATAGGTACAATCTTCCCTAATAATATATTAATATATTATTCCAACAATGTATAATTATGCGGCATGCATTGGCCAAAATCATAAATAATTTGATTTAAATCTCAAACTTAAAAAAGGACAAAGTATAATGCCGCACCAGGGAATATATATATATTTATTAACAATAAATAGGATCTACAGTGATATATTGTTGGAGAGTATATTATATTTAGTATATATGAGTGATATATTTTTCGTATTAGTGATAAAATTATCCATAATAGAAAACTTTACAGAAATTTGAAAATCAGAAATTATTGATAGTTACACACACGTGTGTTTATTATAACAAAGAGTAGTTCTCACTTAATAAAAATAATTTTCTCTAGAAATATATTAATATATTGCTCCAACAGTATATGTACTGCGGCAAACGAAGGTCAAATTCATGAATAAAATTCATTTAAATCTCCGAATGCTAAAAGTTTTCTTAAAGAAGAAAAGGGATAAATTGTGATGCCGCATTAGGGAACATTTATCTATATTGTTACGCTGTTGGAGAGTATATCAGATATATTATTTTGTATACATAAGTTGATATATTATCGTATATCAATGATTTTAAAATAATAGAGTTGAATTTTAACGTAAATCTTCAAGTTTGGAATTTTGGTTAATAGTATATACATGCATCTGCTCTAAAAGAGAGTAGTTTTTGCGCCATATAAATAATTTTCCCTAAAATATATCGATATATTGCTCCAGCAGCTTACAAATAGCGACATGCGCTGGCAAAAAACCAAGAATAAAATCATTTTAAGAATATAAATTTTGAAAATCCTCGTAGATCCTTTCTGAAGAGGAAAGCATACTGCGTGCGTGGGGAATATGGAGGCAGGGGCATAAATGCCACCTTTAAACCCTTAACAAATGCTCCCAATTATGATTATATGCCTATTTATTGCCTCATGCAGGATAGGTTATACAGAGGGGGCGTGTGCAAGATGTGAGGGAATTTCCACGATCATAAAAGTGATTGCTATCCGCGATAACGGTGCGTGGGCTTACACAGAATTTTCCCGCATACGCAACCGTATTTAAATGACATATTAGATGCCGTAGAACAAAATTTGACACCTCTGAAGGTCGGAAAAAAATTTTTATTACTGACCAATAATGGAGTTTCGTGTCTTAAATTGAGTCAATTATTATATGATCCTGGTGAACCCTTGCAATGGCTTTCACACGTTCTCTCGTCGATATATAGAAATATAGAAATATAGGAATTGCGTTTCGTTATTTTGCGTTTATTCCTTGCATCGTGCGCGGGCGGGCGCGAGGGTGAATATGAGAGGACTTTTGCGGACTTTCGATAAAACTTAAGAATAAAACTGAGTAATTTGCGTTATGGCTGTGCGTGCCTCACGGAATTTCCCTGCGTGCGCAGCCATATTTATTGGGTAGTTTATGTTCTAAAAACAGCTTCAAACGCTTATCAGAGTTGAAATAACGTCCCTATTAACCGATAACCAAGCGGTGTTTAAAGTAAATAAATATGGTTGTTTCCTCAATACGTCCTCGATTGGGCTCGCTCGCGCCCTCTACCCATCATACGCGTACGAGTGATTGCCCATTGATCCCGTCTAGCCCCCAAAGCGATATGTGGGGGAAGTGCGTGGGATAATATGTGAGGACTTCGTGATTGTTCCTAAAATTAAAACCGGAGCTAATAATGCTCTAGCTGGAGAAAGTAGTTTTCTAGTAATAATTAAATCAAGACATGTATTTCTTTAACGTCCTCGCATGGGCCCTCACGTGCTCCCCCCGCCTTCTCCTGGTGACCTCGCGGCTGTGCGGGTCTGGAAGTATGTGAAATACTCCTAAAAATACTTAAGACATTGATAACATAAAACAAAATTATAAATAAAATGAACATAGTTATAATTGCATTACATTAGATCAAATTAAATTGCAATAAATAACACAATAATAATAGCTTACTGCACTACACAAACATAAATACATATGTGCGTGCGGGTGGAGATGTTTTGACGCTGCGTGAGTCTAGTCTGTAGGTGGAAGCATACACTAACACATACAAATAAAAGCAACACAATTAACTCTTGTGCTGTGGGAGGACCTTCCTCCCGCTTCTTGGACCCGAGCGGCGAATAAAGGGGGGTGAAATGCGTCTTAAGCATAATACTGGGCGCCGGATACGGGTCTGGGACGCGCGGGGCGGGGAACTTCAAACGCGTCTGGAAATACACACAGACGCATAACACTATCACATATAAACTCACTTATTTACTGGGAGGGATGGCACCTGGCCTCGCTTCCCTGACTCATGCGGTGCTCAAGGGAGGGTGTCGACGCGTTTTTACGCATATTTATTTGTACGTGGATCAGGGTCGGGCGAGGACGGGTGTGACCTCACCACACATGGATACATACAAAAAACACGCATTAACATTAACAAAACCCAGCTATTCGTGCCAAGGGGCGCGCCCGTCGCCGTTTCCCAGACCTGCTCAATTTAATTCCTGGGGGGAACTAAAGCGTCTTTACGCATGCATACATTAGTCGTGGGTCTGAGATCGTGCGGCGAGGGGTGGGCCCTGGATACGAGTAATTACACAAACAGACACAGGACTCTTACTAACAAAAGTAACTACTCTTAACTATGAAGGAGGCACCACGTCCCGCATTCGGAACTTGTGCGGTTTTATGGGGGGCTCCAATGCGTCTTTACGTTAAATATATATGCCGCTGGGGTCCTGAAATTGTGGGGCTGGGTGGATTCCATTCACACAAGGATAGATCTACAAATACAAAGCTACACCAACACATGGGAAACTAGTTCGGGATGGAGGGTATTTGGCTCCGCTTTTAGACCTGCATGACTGGGGCATGCCCTGCTGGTCGTGTGCGGTGATATACTTCACATAGGGCTCCGTCTGGCTCGGGGTCTCAGGCCCGGGCGACATCGCTGGGGGGATTTCAAGCGTTTTTACGCATGCATATATTAGCAACGGGCCTGGGACTGCGCGGTGGGGATGGGCCCTAGACACATATGAAAACACACTCAGACACTAACTTTACTAACACAAGTAACTACCCAGTTGAGTGGGGGGGCACTCCGCCCCATGCCCGGGGCTCGTGCGGTGCTACGGGGGGCTATATGCGTTTTTACGACTGAATAATATACACCGCTAGGGCTCTGAAACTGTTGGACTGGGTGGACTCCACTTACACGAGGACATATTTACGAACACAAAACAACACTAACACACGGAAATAAATTAGCTTGGGGTAGAAGGTATGGGACTTTATTTCTGGGCATGCGCGGCGGGGGCCTCCTCCGTTGGTTGCGCATGGGTGGTTGATTCACATAGGATTTGACTGGCTCCGGGTCTCGAGCCTGAGTGACGATGCTGGGGGGAATTGAAGCGTTTTTACGCATAGCATGCGACGTCGCTGTGGGTTTGGGACCCCGGGGGGCCTGATGACTTGGGTTAATACTGGGGTTTTCAAACACAAACATAACTTTGTTACATTTTAATAACACTAACACAATAAATAAAAGCAGCCGCCGGGTCACTATGGTAACGTAATTTGCTGGAGGGCGCGATACAAATATCTGCTGCATTGATGGCCTATGGTTGAGTGCGGTGGAATCGATGTGCTACAATGGAGTAAAACATTTCAACACTAACTTTTATTACCTTATCCACATTTACAGAACAAACAGCCCACAGGGGCCACTAAAGCGCAGTAAGTTTCCTCCATTGTGGTATATGTACACGCATAGGTGAATGAAAACTAGATTAAGGTGTAGAATAGGATAATATTGTAAATTACCTTCTGCAGCTGCAGGTCGGGCGTACCCTCTATTAATAAAACTTTAAATCTACAAATTCTTCTCTAAATGCGCCTTGAAGACGCAAAAGTCGAGCGGAAACCACCCGGCCTGCAACGGCTAGCCCAAAATTAACACATAGCCGGACCCTGTGGAATAGCCACAGTAACCGGCAATTACTTACAGGGTAGGATGAAGCTGTATATTTCAAAATACAAACACCCTACACAAGCTTCCAAATACAACAACTAACAACACATACACATTACAAGCTAACCTTACTATCATGCTAATACACTAATACAGACCAAACCTAGATCGGTCACCCTAAGCCGATTAGAGCTATCTTCCAAGCTCGACAGCTAGCCACCTTCTGGGCTCTAACATAACTAACATACTAACTTGCTAACCAATATCAAAATTACACTAACAAATGGCTGACTTTCTAAGCCTGGGGGCTGCCTTCAAAGCCCAAGAGTAAGATCTTCTATAGAAGGTGAATTAATGCCTTTTATAAGAAACTTCGCCCTTACATATCTGAGATTCCAACACTCAGAGTCCGCATAGTATTTGGAGGTACATTGTGTTAATTTTCTACATGTATGATTGTCTGTATGTATGTATTAATAGACTGATTAAATAAGTGTGTTTTTAGAAAGGCTGGGCCAGAACTCCACTTCGGAACTCGGCCCTTTAGCCAACTGAATCTTTTCGTGCAGCCATTGCAGAGTCTCACCTCTGCATTGGTCGACTGGATTCAGTAGTCGCTTCAATCACCGTGACAGTGACTATCATATCCCTTAATTTAGCTGTCTGGAGTGACAACGTTAATCGGAAAATTGTCACTCAGGGTCTTCTAAAACTATTCGTGCGAGTCCAGGCGGGACTCAGCGAGCAGGCCTCCCCGTGTTTCCCCGTGGGTGCAGAGTATTCGAACGCGGACTCTGTAGCTAAACTGCTCGTCTTGCATAACCAATGTGGATGAACAACCCAAAGGAGATAACCATAGTTATTGGGACCACTTCGCGTTCGGACTCGTCTCGATGGGAATCCTTAGGTTGCTCTGAAGCCTGGGCGCCAGCAAGCACAAGAATTTCTCCAAGTCCGAGTTTCTTGCATGGTTTCAGCTAGAAAGGGAGGAAATCCTATTGACAGACTGTTACGTCGGACTGTGCGGGTACATGGGCACTCGTGACAATGTTACTTGTGTCCCGCTGACCTACCGGTCCCTGTCGTTCTTTCAGTCAATCGGTGCCGGATGAGCGATAAACTGCACTACAGGCCGGCGCGGAAGCATACCGAACTACGGGAGATACTGTCCCTATCTACCTTTTAGCGAAACTGCCTGGGTGTCGTGTTTCCTGTGAAAGAGAGCCGCATGCGAGCTCTCCAACGGGTCACCCGTATCAACTGCATGACTGGTTATAAACGTGGAATTTGGAATTCTGTACGGGAGCCGCTTGCGTTGGGCAGATGAGCCGAATTCTCCGGGTCCACGTCCCGCTGAAAGTCAACAAATGAAACGCGTCATTTGGCTAAGCAGAGGATTAAGGCTAAGCAACGGGCAGAGCAGATTCGATAGCCGCTGCAATGCTCGGGAGTCAAATGGGACTCAGAAAAGTGTTCAACGTATTGCTCGATCGAGAAATCGATCGGGTTGCCCGGGGGCACGGCTTCGGCTGTGCTGCCCGGGCAGTTTACGTTGAGCGTTTTTCACGGTCGTAGGTGTCAGTCTGGGGGTCGTAAGACCCTAATACGGACAGAGGTAGCAAGTGTGAGTCTGGGAGTTTCGACTTTCGAAACTCTAATACGGACATTAGAATCAATTAAAATTAAAATTAAAATAAAAGGCCCAGAAAATCCATAAACAAATATACATATATAAATATAAAACTCAAAACTCGAACGCTTCTGAACGCCGCTGGTGCACGGCGCACTGTGTACCAGGATAATATAAGAAGGCATGCCTTGTATGAGCTGTAAGAGGACATCTGGGGAATCAATCCAAGACAGGGAGCACGCTCGTCGCCTTACTCGGGAGGTTGCGGACACGGCTCCTATAGTCTGGAGGGAAGACAACCAGTTTTTCAGACGACTGCTCATGCGGGCTAGGGCCAAATCATCATCCTAGGGATCCGGAGTCGAAGGACCGAGGTTTTTCGTCGATTCCGGAACTCTTTATTTATTTATTCATTCAAAATATTTCTTCAAAGCTCAGTTTTAGAGCGAAGCTCTCTCGTTTTTCTTCCTCTCCTCCCATTTTCATTTTCATCTTCATTTTCATTTTCATTTTTCATTTTCATATTCATTTTCTTCTTCATTATTTTATTTTCTTCGTTACTACTATTTATTTATTTTATTCTCTTCTTTTTCTTTTCTTTTCTTTTCTTTCCCTCCCCCCCCCCTGCGTTTCGTTTAGTTTAAATATAGGTATAGGTGAATTAGGTGTCCTTGCGCTGCGAATGCTTTCATGCGCGTTGCTTGCGTAGCTGTTCCGTCGTAGGCGATCATCCTGCCGTGCTTTGTCTTGTAATAGTTATTAGGCGTATAAGTTAGGCGTGCGGTGCGTAGCGTCCTGCGTTTTGCGTTTTGCGCTTGCGTTTGCGATTCTCGATAAGTCAAAGCAATGCGTAGGATGAAAAAGCAATGCGTAGGGACTTAGACGAAAAAGCAATGCGTATGGACTTGTAAAAATTTTTCATTTTATTTTATTTTATTTTTATTTATTTATTTATTTTCTATTTAATATTAAACCTTCGGACAGGTAAAGTTAAAAAAGCAACGCGTAAGGACTTGTATAAAAATCGATTTATATATTTATTTAAATATTTTATTTTTGGTTGTTTACTTATTTTAGGTGTTGTGGAGAATGGCCTCCGGTTGTCCATGAGACAGCCGGGGGCCATGGCTCTTTAATCTCTTTTAGCTATTTAGCCCTTAGGGCCGGTAACCTTTAGGTAGGTAAAATAAGAAAAGCAATGCGTAGGGACTTAGAAAATGAAATAACTTATTTGGTAAATTAGAATCAATGGCCCCTGGCTGTCAGCAGATGAACAGCCAGGGGCCATGTCTCGTTAGGGGCCCTTCGAGTGCGAAAGTCCGGGAATTGTAAATATATGTATATATGTAAATATCGTGAATGAGGTTGAGGATAATTGTAAATAGAAATTGTATATAAGGAACGAAAGCCGCGAAGGGTGGGACGTCCAAGCGTAAAAGTCGGTAGCCGGCGTAAGGAAGGTTTTGGGGTAAGCGGGTCGGGTCGAAATGTATATAGCCCCATCTCTCTCTCTCTCCAAAACGCTGTACCCACTATTCCCCACTCGCCTCACTACTAACCACCATTGTAAATAGCTACTAACCTTCCCCAGTAGGTGCACCATGGATGGTATTTGGTTGCACCTCCCTCGTTAGGAGATTTCCCAGGCCTAGCTAGATTGTAAATAGTTAGTGTAGGATAAGTGTAAATAAAAGATTTTCACCTAAGTAGCTAATAGCTGCAAGGTGGTAGGTGCCTGGGAGTTAGTATCAGAGATCAATTTAGCTTAGTTTAGAACAAATCCTGTAAATTATAGAGCCGATCATGCATGTCGGCGTCGTCTCGGCGCCCGGCCTATCCGGCGATGTGCATGATCGGGACTGTGGCTGGCATAGGAAAGGATAGGTTAACAGCGCTAGATAGATAGGTTGATAGCGCTAGCTCTAGCTTCCTGACTCCCTAGTCAGTCACCCCAAGTCCTCGTCCTCTCTCTCTCTCTCTCTCTCTCTCGGCACGCACACACACACGCACGTATAAAATAGTAAATAGTAAACCAGCTGCAGTATATAAGCGCATAAAACGAAATAAACAAATAGGTAGGTGTCCTGAAGTCATGGCTTCCAAGCGTCCCTACAGCGATCTCCTCACCGCGGAGGAGCCCTCCACAAAACGCTCCAAGGAGCGAGCAGAACACGGCATGCTAATGGTGTGTCTGACTCGGATTGTCCTGGCACCCGTGTCTTCCTCACGAGAGGGGTGCCATAATAAAAGAAAACTAGGCGCGACCGAAATAACGCGTGCGTTAGGGTCCCCGCCCAAAAAACCCAGAATAGACGAATCGAACGTGCCCCATACCACGGGACTTCCAGGCTCTCCGCGCCATGAGGGGGATGAGCCTCCCGTGAAGAACCTTTACACACTCCCCGCGAGGCAATACATAAGGGTAACATGGTACCACGTATTGTACTCGCCAGGTGTGATGTAAATGTTAACACTTCCTCTTTCGTGAGCGAAGCCCCAAGCTCGAAAAACCCACCACCACCACCGGCAGGCCCCCGGATTAAGATTCTTCAGCTAAATGCCTCTAGATCTAGGTTAGTTATGGAAGAGGTCAGAGAACTGGTGGCAACCAAGAATCTAGACATAGTGCTTCTCCAGGAGCCTTACGCGTGGAAGATCTATGGTGTCAATCAGGTCGCTGGTCTCGGCCAAGGTATTAAAGTGCTATCGGCGCGGCCAAATGATATTTGGACCGCAGTGGTCATAGCCAACCCCAATTTTGACGCAATCTATCTCTCAGAGCTCAGTACACCATTCTGCACATGTGCGGAAGTGCTGACACCAAGCTTCTCATTTTATGTCGTCTCGAGCTATTTTAAGTTCAGCGATGACAGGGAGGAGCACCTCAGTCACCTCGAAAAGGTCATGAATAGGCTGAGGGGTAAGAGAGTCCTGTTAGCCATCGATACGAACTCCGAGTCCTCGCTTTGGTCTCCTGATGGAACCAATGAGGAAGGAGAGAAGATCGAAACCTTCATTGCAAGGTACGAGCTAACCGTGCATAACTCCAAAGCCCAGCCACCGACCTATGAGACGTTAAGAGCGAGGTCATATATTGACGTTACGCTGACGTCCAACATGAGTGATTTCATCCGCTCGTGGAAGGTGTGGCAGGACTGGACAAGTAGTGACCACAACGCAGTAGTAGTCGAGCTTGGGACCCCTAGGTCAAACTTGGAACGGCTTGAGGGTCAGAGAAGGTTTGACACCCGTAAAGCAGACTGGGAAAAGTTTGACGCAAGTCTTGCACGCTTGTCTACAAGCAGACTTGAGGGTCGCAGGCTCGACACTCCTGCTGACGTGGAAGGAGCGGCACTATCTCTGACAGAGGTCATAACGGACTCCTGTACAGAGGCAATGCCGCGTAAAAGGAGGTTCAGACGTTCCCACCCATGGTGGACCAAGAGGCTCACTCATATTAAGAAAGAATGTTATAGGGCCCGCAGGCGCGTTGGCATCGGGCAAAGAAATTCTGACGGCTCTGAGGTTCCGCGAAACCAATTAGTTAAGTGTGCAAAGCAAATTCGTAGAAAATATAAGAATAGTGTACGAGCCGCCAAGAATGAGAGCTGGAGGAACTTTGTCTCGTCGCACGGGAATGAGGAAAAGTGGGGCTTCGTCTATAAGCACGCGGCGAAAAAGACCCACCCTCAGGTGGCACTCAGTGCCATCCGGCGAGGCAATAGACACACGTTGAGCATGAAAGAAACGGCCAGCGCTTTGCTCGATGCACACGTCCCTGATGATGTAGTGGAAGACGATGGACCGGAGCTCCAAGAAATTAGGACCAGTGTCGAAGAACCTCCGGACACTGAGGACGCGCCTACCTTCTCCAAGGGAGAGGTAAAGAGCGCAGTTAGGTTATTCAAAAACAACAAATCTCCCGGCTCCGATCTAATCGAGGTTAACGTCCTGAAGAGAGCGGTAGCAGTCATTCCCCAGTACTTCGTCGCGCTCTTCAACGCATGTTTAGCCCTCGGCGTCTTCCCGGCCGCTTGGAAGGAAGGTAAGCTCGTGTTTCTTGTCAAGGGGGAAGACAAGGATCCGAGTGACCCGAAAACCTACAGGCCTATTTGTCTCCTCTCAGTTATTGGAAAAGTTTTTGAGAGACTTCTCTCATGGCGTATCCACTCTACGGCCGCTCCTAATGGTGGGATCTCGGACAGACAGTACGGATTCCGCGCTGGTCGCTCCACCGAAGATGCCATCGTTGAGCTCCGCCGACTAGTTAGAAGTTCCGATGCTCTGTACGTCCTCGCTATCCTCTTTGATATCAAGGGCGCATTCGATAATGTTCTTCACGCGGTAGTCCTACATGCTTTAAAACAAGCAAATTGCCCGAGGAACGTCTACAGAGTCATCCAAAGTTATTTTCAGAATAGGACCGTGAAAATCTCATGGTGTACAGAGGAGACATCAAAGCAGGCAACGAAGGGATGTCCGCAGGGTTCCGTTTTGGGCCCGCCTTTTTGGAACGTCTCATTCGACCTGCTCCTCAAAGTCCTTGAAACTGTGGTCGGTATAGATTTTCTCGCATACGCTGACGACTTAGTCGTACTAGTGCATGCTAATTCCCGGGCTGAGCTTGAACGGAAAGCTCAAGCCGCGGTAGACAAGGTGGTTGAATGGTGCAGCCTTGTAAAACTTCAAATCTCGGAGACCAAGACAGAGGCTATCTTCCTCAAACGTCAGGCTCCGAAGGTAGCAGAGATCGACCACAGCAGACCAGATAGGAAAAGGAAAAGGAAAACCCAGAAAAAACTCGACCCACAAAAGCGTCCTCCAATAGTGAAGGTCAATGGGAAAAGTCTCCAGGTGAAGCAGACAGTCAGATATCTAGGAGTTTACTTTGACGATGGGATGGGAATAACTTCGCATGTGAAGTACCTAGGGGGTAAAGTCACGCGTACGTTTAATAATTTGAGATATCTGGCTCGGCGAACCTGGGGACTTAAACATGGTACCTTGAAGACAATCTATCAAGGGGTGTTCAGCCCAACAGTTGCTTATGCAGCTGCCGGCTGGGCGGGCCTTTGCACCTCCCGCGACACCCGTAAACTCCTCAGCATTCAAAGGACATCGTTGATTTCAGTAACCGCAGCCTATCGGACAGTATCAGCCGAGGCACTTTGCGTGGTTGCTGGCACGATGCCCATCGACATCCTCCTCGAGAAAAGGGTCGCTATATATAAGGTTAGGCATGGCATCGAGGCAAAATTAGGTAACCAAATGTTCAGACCCGGCGAGCCCGATGTCATCCCCAGACTCGAGGAGGAAGCTCGTGACCTCTGGCAATCCCGCTGGGCTTCGTCGACCAAAGGGAGAGCCACCTATCAGTTCTTCAGTGACGTTCGAGAGAGAATCAATGCCAAGTGGTTTGAGCCAAACTTCAACAGAACTCAGATCCTAACTGGGCACGGCGACTTCAGAGAGAAACTGCACTCGATGAATCTCGTGCCCAGCGGGGACTGTGTCTGTGGAGCGGAAGACACAGCTAGGCACTTCCTTCTTGAATGTCCACAAAACATCGAACTTCGACAAAAACTTATACAAACATTCGGCCGAACATCCTGGCCGAACGAGGAACAAATCTTCGTTTCCTCGCCTGAATTCTTTGGCCTCTTTTGCAGATTCTGCGATGAGGCCCTACCTAATAAATTAAGACTCGAGGACGTTGAGGAGTAAGGACTCCAAAGGAGCTATAGCTCAACAACGTCCTAGGCCCGACTTTGACTTACACGCACTCTACACTGACACATATACAAAAACACCCCAACTTTGTCGAACGCGGAGGGTTTCAGGGGGTCCAGGCGGGACCCCGCGATTGCGCCGCCCAGTGGTTCCCCGCGGATGTGGTGTGGTCTTCAGTAAAGGACTGACAGGCTGCACCGCAACTGAAGCAATCGTTCCATCAAGTGGGTTCAACACCTTAGTCGCCTGCGACTTAGGGTTGGCCTGCTCGCCAATGGACTGTGAATTTTTCCTTTGCCCTGTCACTTGGTCGGTTTTCGCTGGAAGGTAGATAACCAGTAGAGCCCGAAAGGGAGGCGTATGGGCCACAGAGCCTAGGTAGCATGGCAGTATGGCCGCTGTGAGCTATTCCAGCGAACCCAGCTCCCTCGAATGGATGTCCCTATCTACCTTTCGCAAGGAGACCTTGTCGTTTGGGCTTGGCGAACCCACGATCCTAAGCCAAAGGCCGACCAATGCCTGGAGGGCAAGCTCCTTAGCTGGTAGTGGTGTTTTACGCCACGAAACTCTCACCAGGAGTATAAATGGTACTACGGGCGACCGAAGGCCCAGGAAGTCATCAATGCGGGTGGCTTCCGTCCGGTCTTGGGTTTGGATTCCTAGTGGCAGTGGTTCATTAAGCCATGCTTGGGCTAAAGATCGTTCCGAGTGATTGTCTCTTTGGGTGGAAAACACCATCGGAGATTTGAACTCCTTTCTCTCGACGTGTGAGTTGCGCGAGACTCGGATGATAGTACTGCAAAGCTATCAGGGATTGAAAGGGTCCCGGCTCGCACCGAGAGCGCCTTAGGTCTTGCCGACCGACGGCAATTCGGTAGGACCAGGTTGTCAGGATACGTTCTGCAATTTGGCTCCGCGCTGGTTGAGCGTATCTCGACTCCTCGACCATGGGGTCCGTGGAGGTTGCGCCGCAAGGCAGGTACTCCACGTAAAATAACAATTGGACACTGTCCCTATCTATCTCTTAGCGGACATTGAATGAAACGAGGCTTTAAAAACCTGCAATGGACGTTCGAATGACCCTTGTCGCAAATTTTAAGTAGCCTGGGTGAACGGCGGTAGCTTAACATGCTTTCTTTGGCCAGCCGAAATCTTCGTTCGTCGATTTGTTATAAGCGTAGCCGAATTTGAGACGTTCCCACTGACTCTATTAACCTTTCATTAATGAAAAAGCCGATGATGAAAAAAGCAATGCGTAAGGACTTGTAAATTAGCGTAAAACCCCTGAACAGGAATCGGGAAAGAGCTACGCGCGAGAATCGAGAGGCCCCTCGAGAGGCCATGTCCTTTCGAGAGGCAAAGCAATGCGTAAGGACTTGTAGATTCTAAGAAACCCCGAGACACAGGTCAGGAAAGAGCTACGCGCGAGAATCGAGAGGCCGTGTCCTCTCGAGAGGAAAAGCAATGCGTAAGGACTTGTAAATTTGCAGAAACCCCGAGACACAGGTCATGAAAGAGCTACGCGCCAGAACCGAGCGGCCCCTCGAGAGGCCACGTCCTCTCGAGAGCCAAAGCAATGCGTAAGGCCTCGTGAATACGAGGAAACCCTGAGACACAGGTGAGGAAAGGGCTACGCGCGAGAATCGAGAGGCAAAGCAATGCGTGAGGACTCGTGAATACGAGGAAACCCTGAGACACAGATGAGGAAAGAGCTACCCGCGAGAATCGAGAGGCCCCTCGAGAGGCCACGTCCTTTCGAGAGGCAAAGCAATGCGTAAGGACTCGTAAATTTGCAGAAACCCCGAGACACAGGTCAGGAAAGAGTTACGCGCGAGAATCGAGAGGCCCCTCGAGAGGCCACGTCCTCTCGAGAGGCAAAGCAATGCGTAAGGACTCGTCAATTCGAGGAAACCCCGAGACACAGATGAGGAAAGAGCTACGCGCGAGAATCGAGAGGCCCCTCGGTAGGCCATGTCCTTTCGAGAGGCAAAGCAATGCGTAAGGACTCGTAAATTTGCAGAAACCCCGAGACACAGGTCAGGAAAGAGTTACGCGCGAGAATCGAGAGGCCCCTCGAGAGGCCACGTCCTCTCGAGAGGCAAAGCAATGCGTAAGGACTTGTAAATTTGCGGAAACTCCGAGGCACAGATGAGGAAAGAGCTACGCGCTAGAATCGAGAGGCCCCTCGAGAGGCCATGTCCTCTCGAGGGGAAAAGCAATGCGTAAGGACTTGTAAATTTGCGGAAACTCCGAGACACAGATGAGGAAAGAGCTACGCGCCAGAACCAAGCGGCCCCCCGAGAGGCCACGTCCTCTCGAGAGGCAAAGCAATGCGTAAGGACTCGTAAATTCGAGGAGACCCCGAGACACAGATGAGGAAAGAGCTACGCGCTAGAATCGAGAGGCCCTTCGAGAGGCCACGTCCTCTCGAGAGGCAAAGCAATGCGTAAGGACTCGTCAATTCGAGGAAACCCCGAGACACAGATGAGGAAAGAGCTACGCGCGAGAATCGAGAGGCCCCTCGAGAGGCCATGTCCTTTCGAGAGGCAAAGCAATGCGTAAGGACTCGTAAATTTGCAGAAACCCCGAGACACAGGTCAGGAAAGAGTTACGCGCGAGAATCGAGAGGCCCCTCGATAGGCCACGTCCTCTCGAGAGGCAAAGCAATGCGTAAGGACTCGTCAATTCGAGGAAACCCGAGACACAGATGAGGAAAGAGCTACGCGCGAGAATCGAGAGGCCCCTCGAGAGGCCATGTCCTTTCGAGAGGCAAAGCAATGCGTAAGGACTCGTAAATTTGCAGAAACCCCGAGACACAGGTCAGGAAAGAGTTACGCGCGAGAATCGAGAGGCCCTTCGAGAGGCCACGTCCTCTCGAGAGGCAAAGCAATGCGTAAGGACTCGTAAATTCGAGGAGACCCCGAGACACAGATGAGGAAAGAGCTACGCGCGAGAATCGAGAGGCCCCTCGAGAGGCCATGTCCTTTCGAGAGGCAAAGCAATGCGTAAGGACTTGTAAATTTGCAGAAACCCCGAGACACAGGTCAGGAAAGAGTTACGCGCGAGAATCGAGAGGCCCCTCGATAGGCCACGTCCTCTCGAGAGGCAAAGCAATGCGTAAGGACTCGTCAATTCGAGGAAACCCCGAGACACAGATGAGGAAAGAGCTACGCGCGAGAATCGAGAGGCCCCTCGAGAGGCCATGTCCTTTCGAGAGGCAAAGCAATGCGTAAGGACTCGTAAATTTGCAGAAACCCCGAGACACAGGTCAGGAAAGAGTTACGCGCGAGAATCGAGAGGCCCTTCGAGAGGCCACGTCCTCTCGAGAGGCAAAGCAATGCGTAAGGACTCGTAAATTCGAGGAGACCCCGAGACACAGATGAGGAAAGAGCTACGCGCTAGAATCGAGAGGCCCCTCGAGAGGCCATGTCCTTTCGAGAGGCAAAGCAATGCGTAAGGACTTGTAAATTCGCAGAAACCCCGAGACACAGATGAGGAAAGAGCTACGCGCCAGAACCGAGCGGCCCCTCGAGAGGCCATGTTCTTTCGAGAGGCAAAGCAATGCGTAAGGACTTGTTAATTCGCAGAAACCCCGAGACACAAGTCAGAAAATGGTTACGCGCGAGTATCGAGAGGCCTCTCGAGAGGCCACGGGCCTACGGGAGGTCATGCAATCCTTGAGGACTCGTAAAATATACGGATCTTGAATGTATCGGTTATCCGGGAGTCAGAGCGAGTCCATCAACATTAACTACCTCGTGTCCCTATCTACCCGGATCGCGAACTTGAATAATCCGATGCGTAAGGTCTTTTTTCCGGGTTTTCGAGTCCTCAATCGTAAATTCCGATGAGCAGGGTTTAACAGCAGGAGTTTCATTATTATATTTTGCTAATAGAGGTCTTTGTACATTAATTCGACGCAGCACCAAGTCGATCGGCTATAATTTTCACTGTTTTATCATCATGCGAAAAATTTTTAACATCGGTAAAGCAATGCGTAAGGACTTGAAAAATTTACGATCTCAAGATCGACCGATATAACAATGCACCGTGCATAATACGCGGTCGTGCGGACTTTCGTCGTAATCGTCATCATCAAAGTCCCTGTTGAGGTCAACGGACGGCGGCAGTTCGAGAGGGTTTTCTCCCATAAGCACCCGTGTTAAAAGCCGTGCGTCGCCGAAGGCATGTCTGGTATTCTGGTAAGTATAAGGAGGAAGCCAAGGCTCCTCTGATACATTGGTTATCCACAGCATTACCGCGGGTCGGCGTCTATGACCGAATGGCCCATTATGCGGTGCGCGCCCTAGGCGTTCTTTATCGACCGCTGGAGCCTGTTGAACGGGCTCCCGGACGATTACCGAGCATCGACTCACTCCATTCCGAGCGAGAATAATAAAGTTGTCTTAACGGCAGCATTGCAAATAAAATCGAACGTCGAACTTTTATAGTTCACTTACCGCTCCGACTTGACAATGTCATTTGTCTAACGTCGGGTGTCGCTCTTTAATGCAATATTTAAAGAGAGACTGCTTGAACTTGAACGTTAATGAACGCGTTGAACGCTCCGTCGCATCTGGTATGCGAGGGCATGCGGAGCGCAGCGCGCCTCGCGTCTCACGAGTTTTTTTTGGCTCTTGAGCGCGATAATTTCGAACGGTAAAATTGCCCCGTCGAGGTTATTCATAACCTCGCGTGTGCTCTCAAAGCGAGATCTCTCGTTTCAAGCGAAGCGTGTCGCTGATGCTCGCTTTATTAAAGCGATGTCATCGGCGTTAAAGGCACGTTCGCGCGGACGTGTGGGTCTCGACTCTTAAATTGAGAGTCGAGCTCTCGTGCGCGCAAATAGCCTTTGTTTGTTTGCGTTGTAACGACGAAGCTCCCTGGTTGATCCTGCCAGTAGTCATATGCTTGTCTCAAAGATTAAGCCATGCATGTCTCAGTGCATGCCG
>JAFFSR010000263.1:102500-125000 GCA_017163975.1 Anastatus disparis
CCTCGGACCTTGAAAATCCAGGAGAGGGCCACGTGGAGGTGTCGCGCCGGTTCGTACCCATATCCGCAGCAGGTCTCCAAGGTAAAGAGCCTCTAGTCGATAAAATAATGTAGGTAAGGGAAGTCGGCAAATTGGATCCGTAACTTCGGAATAAGGATTGGCTCTGAGGAGCGGGGCGTGTCGGGCTTGGTCGGGAAGTGGGTCTGGCTGACGTGCCGGGCCTGGGCGAGGTGAACGTTCCTCTCGGGGATCGGGATCCGAGCTCGGTACCGTGCCTTGGCCTCCCGCGGATCTTCCTTGCTGCGAGGCTTTCGGGGCGGTTATACCGTTCCGATCGTTCTCTTCGGCCGCCATTCAACGCTCAGCTCAGAACTGGCACGGACTAGGGGAATCCGACTGTCTAATTAAAACAAAGCATTGCGATGGCCCTCGCGGGTGATGACGCAATGTGATTTCTGCCCAGTGCTCTGAATGTCAACGTGAAGAAATTCAAGCAAGCGCGGGTAAACGGCGGGAGTAACTATGACTCTCTTAAGGTAGCCAATTGTGCTGCGGTTTTCGCAAGACGACAGGCGACCAAGTCCCTAGGTTGAGCGTCCGGTAGTGCGTGTTTCGCATGGACCACGTGAGAGTCGGTAACGTATTCGAGTTCACTCCATAGTGAGGAGGGTAAGTGAATACGGCCAAAATTGACTTAGGGTAGTACTTCGACTGATGTGAACCAAAGTAACTAGTGAAATTTTAAGCCTGAAACGTAGCGAAGAAAAGCAATGCGTAAGGGTTTGGACGAGCTCGTGCTAAGCGTTAAAAGCAATGCGTAAGGATTTGAAAAAATCCAAGCCATGGCCGGAGACGCGAGGCTGCGCTTTGTTTAAGCGTGAAAGCAATGCGTAGGGACTTTGAAAAAGTTCATGCGTTTGCCGAATCGCGAAAGCAATGCGTAAGAACTTAGAAAAATTCTGGCATTCGCGAAGTACTCCTACTTAGAGTGGAATCTTGCAACGGACTACCCGAAGCTTACATGGCTGGGGAAAGTAACGCGCCCTGTAACCGAGGATGGGGGCCTGCGGCGGAGGAAGACTGTGCAAGATGAAGCTTGATGGGTGGCGAGTGGATCTGGAAGCCGAGGGAAGCAGAGGTCGTAGAAAAACAATTTTAATTAGTCTACAAATTTTATACCGTGCTGTAAAAAGCCGGCAAATGGTTTATGGCCATAATTTTGGCGAGCGGCCTTAAAACGCAACCAACACGGACCACCAGTGTGTGGTGAGGTACAGCCACTGAGAACTTGTTCTCAAATGTCCCAGGTGACGTCCTGTCTACGTCAAAAATGGATCAATCCACTAACGCACAATGCCTCGGAGCGGCTGAAAGCGGAGAACTCGTCGTGACTCCGTCTGTCGTGGGTGAGTATATACCCGAAACGCTAGCGGCGGGGAGGGAGGCTGCCCTAAGTGCCTCAGTTAACACCTACCCACGGAGAAATCCTGGGAGAAACGCTCGCGCTTCCATCAGCGAGCCTGTTGTTGCAGTTGACAATGCTTTACTGCGCACAGAAAAGCTAGAGGTCCGGGTTCCCTTCGAGGACCCGCGTCCTTGTCCAAAATGCCTTCAAGGTGGGAGAAACTATCAGTTTATTAAACCAACGGAACTTGCTAAACACATAAAAGAAAAACACCTAGGTGTAGTCGTCAACTGGGCATGTGATGGCTGCGCCCGGATTTTTGAAAAAATCCATGCGTGGAGCGTCCATCGTACTCACTGCACAGGAGTCAAACCTGTTGAGCAACAGTACAAGTGTGAGGCTTGTTCTAAAAGTTTCCCTACCAAAGTTGGTCTTTCTCAGCATGAAAGGCACGACCATCCGGTCCTAAGAAACGAAAAACGCGCTAGAGAGCTCAATAAGAGCCCAAAGAAAGGTGGAGCCCCGACCACCGTCTGGACTTCTGCGGAAGCAGATCTTTTAGTTCTAAAGTCAGTGGAATTCAGGGAGGAGCGACTTATCAACAAGAAGCTCCAACCTCTCTTTCCTGACAAAACTTTGAAACAAATTAGCGATAAGCGCAGAGTCTTAAACTCCAGAATCCAGGCAGCCCTTAAGGCTTTAGAAAACATTAGTTCTTCTTCTTCCTCTTCTTCTTCGGAAGAAGCTGAGGATTACGACACAGCTGAGGAAGTCGAGAGTGGCGATATCACCAGCGATCGGCCCTCCGACTCAAATGAGCGGATACCGTCGAGTCCGGCGGAAAGTGGTCCTCTGGACCCGCCATGGAGGAAGATCCTCATCGATGCTGTGCTTGGCCAATCCAGTAAGCATGAGTGCTGGAAGCCAATAATAGATCAAATAAAATTAAATGTAGACAACCGTGAGGTTGCTATTGACGCGTTATACGCGGAACTGGTTGAGAAAATCCTGACCAAAGAAATAACTCGAACGGCTATTGGGTCTGATGTTAGGGTTAAATATAGGAACCGGCAAAGTAGGAAAAGAAGGCACCACGGTAGAGCCAAAAGGCCTCCGAATAGAAGTGACCTGAGAAGGTACGCTTACGCTCGATGCCAAGAATTATTTGACAACGAGCCAAAGAAATTAGCGGAGATTGTTGCGTCGAATGACTTCTCCCTAATTACGAGACACAAACCGCCTGGTAGCGAGGACGTCAGTCGTCTCTACACCTCTTTATGGGGAGTAGAGGGTCCAGCCCCGGTACGCGATATGTACCCTGACAGTCAGAGTAGTTGGCCTATAGAGGCTTTCTACACGCCTATTACTTCAGCGGAAGTTGGGCGAAGAATCTCGAGGTTGGACTCCTCAACAGCGGCAGGCCCGGACAAAATAAAGAAATGCGACCTAAGGGCGGGCGTTGCGGATGTACTAGCGGGATTTTACAACCTACTCCTAGTGCATCAACTTTATCCTTCAGAGTGGCGAAATAACAGAACAACCCTAATTCCTAAGACTGGCAAAAACGAGGAGGACGTCAAAAATTGGCGTCCAATAACAATAAGCTCTATCCTCAGCAGATTGTTCTCGGGTCTCATTGATGGGCGCCTTAGACGGCATATTAAACAGATTTCTAGGCAAAAAGGCTTTACTAGCGAGAACGGGTGCTACGCAAATGTATCAATCCTGGGCCAATGTCTTAGGACGGCCAAAGAAGAAAGTGCAACTTTCACAATCCAGGACGTGCAGAAGGCATTCGATACGGTGCCGCACGCCGCGATAGCGCCCGCGCTAGGCCGGAAAGGTGTGTCCGGAGAGATCTGCGAATACATCAGCTCGATGTATGAAAATTGCCAGACAACCATTAAAACTGCGGATGGTGATGTTAGCATAGGCATTAGGAGGGGAGTAAAGCAGGGAGACCCGCTTTCTCCCTTAATATTTAACCTTTGCATGGAGCCACTGTTACAAACCTTGCAGAACAGCACCAAGGGCCTTATGCTCTCTGGTGAGAATGTCTCCGCGTTGGCCTTTGCGGATGACTTAGTAACGGTGGGTGCGACTCCAGAAGAAGGTCAGAAGCAGGCCGAGATAGTTAATAGCTATATGACTAAACTCGGTATGTCACTCGCGATCGAAAAATGTAAGGTCTTCGAAATTATCAGCAAAAATAAAACTTGGTACGTAAAAAATCCGCTTATTTCTCTGAACGGTACCGAGATGCCTTTCGCACAGGCTGACGAGGCCGTGAAGTACCTGGGGGCCAGGATCACCCCTTGGCGCGGGATCATCGAAGGCTATGAAAAAATAGCTATCCAAGAACTCATACATAGAACACGATCTCTTCCCTTGAAGCCAATGCAAAAGCTTGAGCTTATAAATGTGTACATGCTGCCCAGGTGTACATATGGATTAATAATTAATCCTCCATCCAAAGGGTCACTGCAAGACATTGACCAGATGATAAGAGAAGAGATCAAGGATATGATGCATATCTCCTCAAAGACCAGCACTCCGTTCCTATATGTTCCTAGGAAGAAGGGAGGCCTTGGCCTGCCTAAATTAGAGCATATTGTCCTCGTGGCAGCTCTGCGGAATGGGGTGAAGGCTTTGGCATCAGATGATCCCGTGACTTCCGGCACTATGCGTTGTGAGAGCCTTGAGAAGCAACTTGGGGGATTTGCTGAAGCTCTCAATGTCCAATGGCCCATCACTCTTGCGGAGTTGGACCAGGTAAAGGAAGATTTAAAGAAATCACACCTGCAAGAATGGGCTAAGCAACGAACTCAGGGGCAGGGAGCCTATGAATTTGGCAATCCAGCCTCTAACGAATGGCTCAGGCGTTGTGGGTACCTGAGACACTCGAGAATAGCAGACGCTATTAAAATGCGAACGAACACTTACCCTACTAGGGTAGTACTTAAAAGAGCGGGTTACGTGAATAACCCTGCATTCGATACCAAATGTAGGCATTGTAGTATGCCTAGGGAAACTCTGGGGCATATAATAGGTGAATGTATATCCACGAAGCCTCAGCGAATACGAAGGCACGATGAGATTAAGGAGCTCATCTCAGAGAGGCTTAGCAGTCAGGAAGGAACCCAAGTCTACGCCGAGCAAACGTTTGTGACCGAACAAGGCGAAGCCTTGAGACCAGACCTCGTCGTGAAGACGAATGAGGGCTGTGACGTCATAGACGTGAGCGTGCGGTTCGAAAAGGGCAACTTCCTAGACTTAGCTATGTTAGAAAAAGAGACAAAATATAGTCCTCTCAAGTCAGTCATTCGAGCACGACTTAAAACGAAAAACGTAAAAATAGTTCCCATAATTGTGGGTTCTCGGGGCGCTATCCCTAGTCGGACAGCGAATGAACTCCGCAAATTGGGTTTCACGAATGCTGACTTGGTAACCGTATCCATGATCGCCTTGCGAAGCTCGTTAGAGATGGCGAATGAGTTCATGGATTACGGTCGTGCCCAAAATAATTAATGTTGTGGTCTGTTTAAATAAAAATTGTGTTTCTGTCCTAATTTATTAAACTTGTACATAGCGAATTGTACATAGTTACTGTTGTGATATTGTCTGGAATAAAAAGTGTTAGCGTCCTAATTTATTCCTTTGTGTATCGTTATGTGTAAGTCGTCTCAACCCACACTGCACGAGGCGCACAACAGCCCATAAGTTGGTGGAAACACTGACGGTGCAAGTCGCAGGCCTATGGAGGCAGCGGCGGCGGGGCCAGCACTACGATAGTGGTGTTGGGGCAGTCACCTCCAAGTGGTTTTCCCTGGTAACGTCAAACATCTAGACGGCCAAGTACTGCTTGCTGAGTGAGACTCGGCACTCCGTTGACTGATTTTTCCGGGCTTGTACGTGGGCTCCCAGCAGGATTCGCTGGACTCTGGAATCTGGCTGATCCATTCATGAATCAGTCGTCACTAATCACGTGTTAAGTTTTTAGAGTTTAATTTCACTTTCTTGTTAAGTTTGTACTACCAGAGTAAGTTCTGGCAAATATGTCCACTTCCATTTTGGGAGTTTGGTACGCAGGGTAGCCAATTGTGCTGCGGTTTTCGCAAGACGACAGGCGACCATGTACCTTGCTACACGTCCGGTAGTGCTTTGGCATGAACCACGTGAGGGTCGGTAACGGGCTCGACATCGCTCCATAGTGAGGAGAGTAAATGAGCACGGCCAAGTTAGCAAAGGTTTCCTGCGACCAAAGCAAGCCAGAGTGGTTGGTGAAATTTTAAGCCTGAAACGTTGTGGTGAAAAAAGCAATGCGTAAGGATTTGGATGGGTTCGCGTTTTGCTAGTAATGCTGAAAGCAATGCGTAAGGACTTAGAAAAAAGTCCGAACGTTTTGTTTAAGGTATGAAAGCAATGCGTAAGGACTTAGAAAAATTCTGGCATTGGTGGATTTACCCTACTTAGAGTGAAATCTCGTTCTAGTCTACCCACTGCATGCATGGCTGGGGAAAGTTACGCGCCCTGTAACCGAGGTTGGGGGCCAGCGGCGGAGGAGGACCGGACGAGACAAGCTTGATGGGTGGAGAATGAATCTGGCTGCCGAGGTGAGTGGAGGTTGTGGAAGATGGATTCTCGACATAGCACTGAACATCGAAGTGTTATGTGCGGCACAGCATATGGTTAAATAGAAACATCAATTAAGGATGAATATGACAAAAGAGCAAAAACGCAAATAAGTCTGTCCCCTGGCCGCTGAGAGTCCATACGCGCTCAGTCAAGCAACATCAATGACTGATGCGCTGGGGACCCTCGCAGTTCCAGCATGCGAATGATCGAATATGGCAAAAATAAGGATGAAAATAATTCTAAGATCATGGGTCCCCTGGAAATTTATAGCAGTACCGGAGGCAATTTTCCATCTGAATGCGCTTATAACACCTACGTCGCCAAAGCCCCGGCTGCTTTATCGAGTATTATAACTGTTAGCCCTTGTGGTTACGGTTAATACTGATGGCTTGCGCTCCATAATGCGACGTCTGTGGACTTCTGGTCGCTCTCCTTGGGAGGTCCACAGTATTTACAGGGAGGCCCACGCTTCAGGGTTAGCTGCCCAGTTGTCGTGGTATTAATTCTTGCTATGAACAGTAATAATTTAGCCTCGGCCGGGGAACGAGTCACGCGCTCCGCTCGTCCCCGGAACACAGGAGCGCAAACTAACACGCCCGATTCTGGAGATGTCATCCTCCTTGTCCCGTTCGTGAATCGGGTGTGCGCCATCTGCACTGAAAGCGGGAAAAACTTTTTATATTTTAGTTTAAATGACGAGCTTGGTCACCTTGCGGAATACCATCCTGACCGCAAGGCCGTCTTTCAGTGTCGGGATTGTAACAAAATTTATAAGACCAAGCATGGGGTGTTAGTTCACCTTGGCAAGTGCAGGCCGCCGGATCCGGCCTCGCAAACACCCCCGCCGCGTCCCTACCAATGTCGCATATGCGGCAAAGGTTTCGATTCCAAAAGCGGTCTCGGACAGCACGAGAGACACGCGCACGCGGCGGAGCGCAACGCCAAAAGAGCGGGCGAAAGGGACTACCTTAGTCGAATTAAGGATGGTCCTACTTTCGCGGCTTCCGATATCCGGCTAATGCTGGAGCTCGAGAAGCAACTGTCATCCGACCCAAGAGCCGCGGCAAAAATGGTACAACTTTTGCCCGGCAACAAAACAGCAAAACAGGTTAGAGATAAGAGGAACGAGACCAATTATAAGGCTCTCAGGAGAGGTTCCTCAAAGATTGGGCGGATGAACAGTCTCAGTGCAACGCTAGCCCACCAATTCCAGAAGAACCTGATTGCCAGGTGGCTCAGGAGGATGTGGCGCTGGCGGAGCCTGAGAGCGCTGAAGCGGGCAGCGCGTCGGAGTCCAGTACGGATTCCGACAGTGAGTTTGTGGACGCTCGCAGTGGGCATCTGAGGGCTCTTTCTGAGGAGGAGACTCGATGGCGCGTCCACATTGCCAGGGCGGCTGCTGATGATACCAGTCAACCTGGCAACGAACTTGCTAAACAAGTATGCGATCTAATTAAATGGCGATGCAACGAAGTTGCTTTACATCCTGACGAAGAGGTGCAGCTCGACGTCGTGGATGAACTGTATAGTAAACTCCTTTCAATTATAAATGTCGAAGCCAGAGAGCCACGCCCGAAGCGATCCAAAACGGGTGAACGTGGCAAGAGGAACAGGAGGCGCTACGCGTATGGGAAGACGCAAGAAATGTTTAAAAACAATCCAAAAGAGCTTGCCTCCTGCCTCATCAAAAATATCAACTGGCTCGACAAGCGCGACGCGTTGCCGGACGCTGATGAAGTCCAGGCTCTCTACGATGGCTTGTGGGGCAAAGCGCCAAATATCGAGGTGCCGGATATGGGCGATCCGGAGCAACCTCTGAGCCTGGACGCACTTCTTCCTCCTGTCACAATGGAAGAGGTGCACAATAGACTAAAAAGGACCAAGGCAAAATCAGCGTCGGGTTTAGATGGGATCAGGAAGGGCGACCTCATGAGTAAAGATGTCAAAATCTTGCTCATGTTGCTGTTCAATTTCTTTATGGTCGCCCGTAAAGAACCGTCCGCATGGAAAGTCAATAGAACGACCCTGATCCCTAAGGAAGGCAAGGACCCAGCAAGGGCTGAAAACTTGAGGCCATTGACCATCGGCTCTCTGGTGAGTAGGGTCTTCTGGGGACTTGTCGACCAAAAAGTTAGGCGCGTCGTGAAACTTACTCCTCGTCAGAAGGGCTTCGTCGTAGGAGAGAACGGCTGCTTTAACAATGTTAGAATCCTCAACGAAATAATCAAGAGCGGCAAGGCCTCGGGTGGTGTAGCAGTGGCTGTTGTGGACACCGCAAAAGCGTTTGATTCGCTCCCGCATGACTTCATTGAGCTGGCGCTTCAGCATAAGGGAGTGCCAGCGGTATGTAGGGAACTCATCTTGAGTTCCTACGAAGCGGTGTCCACGCAAATCAAAATTGGTAATAAGGAATTTAAAGTGCCACTGCTCCGAGGGGTCAAACAGGGTGACCCGCTTTCGCCGCTGATTTATAATATTTGTATGGAGCCGCTCCTACGACTGTTGCAAAACAGGGCCGGGTTCGGGGTCGGCGAATTTAATATATCGGTCCTGGCATTCGCCGACGACCTGGTCCTGGTAGCTCGCGAGAAACGGCAACTCGAAGTGCTGGTCGATACTCTTCACAAATACATGAACTGCCTGAGGATGAAGTTATCGACCAGTAAATGTTCGGCTTTCGAGATTGTCACCAAGGGGAAAACTTGGTACGTTAGTGACCCGGATCTCACTCTACCCACGGGAGACAAGATACCGTACGTCGGACCGGCGACGGAATTCAGGTATCTTGGTATAAAGCTCACGCCCTGGAAGGGCGTCGACATCAATGATGTCAGGGGTGAGATCCAAGAGGTCTTGAGCAGGCTCAATAAGGCTGCCCTGAAGCCAAGTCAGAAATTGAGCCTGCTCAGTACGAACATCCTCCCGCATTATATCTATCAGCTGTCCCTAGCAGCTCCATCAGTTTCGCTCTTGCGTGGCATTGATGCAGACATTCGCGGCAAATTAAAGGATTTGTTGCACCTGCCGCAGTCTGCACCGAATGGCATAATTTACGCCAGAAAGCAGGACGGGGGCTTGGGATTTCCTAAGCTCGAGCTCGTGGTCATAACGTCCTGCATCAAGAGCGGACTGAAAATGATGCGCAACACCGAAGATCGTTGTATGACCGAGTTGTGCCATAGCTCAGGTCTATGGAGCAAGCTGGGGATATACTGTAGGATGCTGGACCTACAGTTAGAAGGCCTCACCTCACTTGATGTGGACAAGTGCAAGTTGCTGAGCAAGCGGGAGGAGTTCGAGAGGTGGGCGTCCCTGAAATGCGGTAACGGTATAGGAACATTTCGGGGAGACAAAATCGCAAATCGATGGCTATTTCAACCGCGTTTGCTTAGGGAGCATCAGTTCGTGACCGCATTGAAATTGAGAGCTGATGTGACCGCGTGTAGGTGCACCCTGGCAAAGGCCAAATTAACATCCAACGTGACCTGCCGGGGTTGCAATGATGCTGCGGAAAGCCTCGGCCATGTGCTGGGTGCTTGCAGCAGTACGAAGCGTCAGAGGATTGCGCGCCACGATGAGATTAAGAATATCATCGTGGATAAGCTTGTGGAGAACGCGCAGTCGTACACCGTCTGCAAAGAAAACACCTTCGTTACCGAGGATGGCACTCGCTTAAAGCCGGACATCGTTGCTTGTAGGAGTGACCAGGCCTGGATTGTGGATGTTACGGTAAGGCATGAGGCCAATGACAATATTGACAGGGGACAGCTCGAGAAACTGCAAAAATACACACCGCTGATCTCGAAAGTCAAGTCATTGACCCATGCTACGAAGGTGGGTGTGCTGCCGATAGTGGTTGGTACCCGCGGGGCCATACCAAGAGAGACTATCAAAAATTTAAGGTCACTTGGCCTGCGTGACCCTGGGTTGTTGCTCACCCTGTCACTAGTCTCTCTTCGGCACTCGACGCTTACGTATTATCAGTTTATGGACAGGAGGGCAGCTCAATAGCGTGATGCTAGCGGCAGTCTTCAGCCGTTTATGTACGTGTCGTCCATAATTTATTTATTTATTTATTTATTTATTTATTTACCGAATTGTAAATATTTTCTGTCGTGTTCGTTAATTTATTTATTTAGTTGTAAATATTCGTGCCGCGTCTTTATTTATTTATTAATTGTAAATATTTGTGTCGTTTCTTTATTTATATATTTATTTATTTTATTTTTACCCCATAAGACTAATCATGCAATTGTAAATACTGAATGTTATTTATTTTGTGTGTTTAATTTATTTTATTTATTTATTTATTTATTTATTTTTTTTTTTCGTTCTGTTATTTTTTCTTTGTTTTAGCCCGGCCACATGTAGCATCAAGCGGAGCCATTTACACTCCGTGCTACTGTGGAGGAGCGAGTCATGATGGGTGCTTTTGCTACCATCATGGCGCGGTGCGGTCAAGGGTCCCGGGCAGCCACGTCCGTGTACGTCTTCCCCGGTAACGAGCGCTGCACCGCTCGGCCGAGTGCTGCTTTCTTCTGCGGAAGGACACCGTTTGCCTAATTTTTCCAAGTCCGAGTGGGAATCTCGATACAAGAAGGTGGCGTTGTTGTGTAAATTTATCTGTTTGAAACTCCTGTGCGCATATGTATAACCAGCGGTTAAAATCTTACTTCTGAGTCAGCAATGACGAAGAACGCAGGCCGGAGTTTCGTTGTTGTGCGTGCCAGCGACGTTCTCGCTGTAATTAACGCTCTTTGAGCCGAAGTATCTAGCCAAATGCCTCGTCATCTAATTAGTGACGCGCATGAATGGATTAACGAGATTCCCACTGTCCCTATCTACCTTGCGCGAGAGAGGCCTTTTTGGTCTTTGGGCCTGGCGACCCCACGCACTCTTAGCTTTCCGCAGGTCTGAGTGTTTGGCTAGACGCTGAGAGATGGAGTTCAAGGACTTAACCTTTTTCACTTGGCTGGGGAAGTTGAACGAGCCCTGTCATCCTAGTAGGAGGCCTGAGGAAGGGGAGAGTCTGAGGATGAAGTCTTGTTTGAGGTGTCGAAACCAAGTCCTCAATAATGCCTAGCGTCCTCAACCTCGAAAGTGTTACGCGACCCGTGCGAGTAGAGGTACCTTGGCACAGAGGGTAAGGTTGTGTCTCTAACGGAGCCCGGATGTTGGCTTGCGACCTTCGTCCGGCGGGTCTTTGACTCAAATCGCACTGTCTAGGACGGCCTGGCGTACCTAACAGTAATGTTATCCTGAGCGTTACTCGTGGGAACAACTATGGAAGAAAAAGATAAAAACAAAACAAAACCAAAAGACAAACAAGCAACACTCAACGTACCGACTGTGACGACTGCGAGACAGAGATCTGACTCGGTTGCAAGCGGGAGTAGCGGAGGAAGTATTACTAGTATATCTAGTGCAAAAAGGTCTCGTCGAGAAATTGATGAGGAAATCGATGAAGGAGAGTATTTTAATTCTGAATTCATCGATAAAACGGAAAAATTATATGGCATGATCCAAAGCTACACCCGTCTTGCCCAAAAAGATAAGGACGACTTGAACAGGGCGATACGGGAAATTGAAAGTTTATATAGGATGCAAACTATGAAAATAGTTGCATACCAAGCACGGCTCGAAGAACGAGCATTTTTATTAAAGCGATTCGATGATATAGGAAGAACGGTCCCTTCTGGTCCTACTCCGGCTCCGCGGAGCTTGGGCCGCGGGGTGGTGATACCCCCAGTGAAGACCAACAGTAAGACCCAGACAGTTAAGGTTGAGCGACAGACGTATGCGCTGGTCGTTCAGTCTTCAAAGGACATTGACGCGACAACTATAAAGGAGAATATTAAAAAGGCTATTTATCCTACTCAGAATGGGATCAAAATTAAAGCAATTAAACGGACTACTAATAACGGACTTTTAATAGAAACCGAAGACAGGACTGACCTGAACAAACTTAGACAGGAATTTGAATGTAAAAAGGGCAATCAGAATCTCGATGGACTGATCCTCAGGGAACCAAAACGACGTGGCCCATTGATTCAAATCAATGATGTGCCACTCGATTTTGTCGACTCGATTTACGAGTGCATTTGGAACCAGATGAAGGAGCAAATGATTGCTGTGGGCATCTCCAAAGATGATCTGGATAGGGGCATGAAGTTGAGATTCAGAACAGGAAAAGAAGACCAGACGTAACGAACGGAGTGTACGAAGTGACCCCGACGATACGCAACGAACTGCGACGTTTAGGACGAGTTTTTGCTGGGTGGAGTAGCTGCCCTGTTATGGACTTCCTGTCTGTTTCGAGGTGCTTTAAGTGTCAAGGGCTACATCATGTGGCCAAATATTGTAAGCAAACGGTTGATACCTGTGGACACTGTGCTGAGGAGGGGCACTCCTTTAAGGAGTGTCCTAACAAAGCCAAAAAGATGGTGTGTGTGCTTTGTAAGCGGACAGGAGTTCAGACAGCTCATGCTCTTGGTAAGTGTCCTATCTACACCAAGGCGCTTCAGTTGGAGTGGAACAGAACGGGCTGTTCAGAGATTAAATCCCTGGTCGAGCCAGGACTGAGATACGGATTACGGAAATACCTGAAAACACGGACCAAACTGCGGAGAAGACAAAATGACTGAGAACACTAGTTTGAAATTAGCAGCGCACAAAGACGTACTGACGTACGGACGACACAGGACAGTAAACGGCTGGCTGTAAAACTAGACCGTTTGTTTGAAAATTAGCAACAAAAGGCTTTGAAAGGAAATAACAACAGGGTCCCGGCTTCACCCTCCTCGTGGGTCCCGCTGGGCAACGGTATTCTTTTCTCTTGGTTCACTTAGTGGATTGAGAGTGAGAATCCGGCTAATTGAAGCATTTTGACATGACGGACTTGCTCGCTCGCAGCTCGTAAAAGAGTTAGAGCGGGAATTTTTCCGGGCCGACTCACGCTCCTTTAATGGGGATGAGGTTTCTCTTCGTAGGTGTTTCGTTAAACAGGTATGTAAAGCGTTCTAACAACATCTTGAACGCTGCCGATATGGCCGAAAGGTCGAGGTGCGGCGGTTCCTAGTCCACGGACCTGGAAACCAAAGACATTCATCTGTCCCTATCTACCTTGCGCGAGAGAGGCCTTTTTGGTCTTTGGGCCTGGCGACCCCACGCACTCTTAGCTTTCCGCAGGTCTGAGTGTTTGGCTAGACGCTGAGAGATGGAGTTCAAGGACTTAACCTTTTTCACTTGGCTGGGGAAGTTGAACGAGCCCTGTCATCCTAGTAGGAGGCCTGAGGAAGGGGAGAGTCTGAGGATGAAGTCTTGTTTGAGGTGTCGAAACCAAGTCCTCAATAATGCCTAGCGTCCTCAACCTCGAAAGTGTTACGCGACCCGTGCGAGTAGAGGTACCTTGGCACAGAGGGTAAGGTTGTGTCTCTAACGGAGCCCGGATGTTGGCTTGCGACCTTCGTCCGGCGGGTCTTTGACTCAAATCGCACTGTCTAGGACGGCCTGGCGTACCTAACAGTAATGTTATCCTGAGCGTTACTCGTGGGAACAACTATGGAAGAAAAAGATAAAAACAAAACAAAACCAAAAGACAAACAAGCAACACTCAACGTACCGACTGTGACGACTGCGAGACAGAGATCTGACTCGGTTGCAAGCGGGAGTAGCGGAGGAAGTATTACTAGTATATCTAGTGCAAAAAGGTCTCGTCGAGAAATTGATGAGGAAATCGATGAAGGAGAGTATTTTAATTCTGAATTCATCGATAAAACGGAAAAATTATATGGCATGATCCAAAGCTACACCCGTCTTGCCCAAAAAGATAAGGACGACTTGAACAGGGCGATACGGGAAATTGAAAGTTTATATAGGATGCAAACTATGAAAATAGTTGCATACCAAGCACGGCTCGAAGAACGAGCATTTTTATTAAAGCGATTCGATGATATAGGAAGAACGGTCCCTTCTGGTCCTACTCCGGCTCCGCGGAGCTTGGGCCGCGGGGTGGTGATACCCCAGTGAAGACCAACAGTAAGACCCAGACAGTTAAGGTTGAGCGACAGACGTATGCGCTGGTCGTTCAGTCTTCAAAGGACATTGACGCGACAACTATAAAGGAGAATATTAAAAAGGCTATTTATCCTACTCAGAATGGGATCAAAATTAAAGCAATTAAACGGACTACTAATAACGGACTTTTAATAGAAACCGAAGACAGGACTGACCTGAACAAACTTAGACAGGAATTTGAATGTAAAAAGGGCAATCAGAATCTCGATGGACTGATCCTCAGGGAACCAAAACGACGTGGCCCATTGATTCAAATCAATGATGTGCCACTCGATTTTGTCGACTCGATTTACGAGTGCATTTGGAACCAGATGAAGGAGCAAATGATTGCTGTGGGCATCTCCAAAGATGATCTGGATAGGGGCATGAAGTTGAGATTCAGAACAGGAAAAAGAAGACCAGACGTAACGAACGGAGTGTACGAAGTGACCCCGACGATACGCAACGAACTGCGACGTTTAGGACGAGTTTTTGCTGGGTGGAGTAGCTGCCCTGTTATGGACTTCCTGTCTGTTTCGAGGTGCTTTAAGTGTCAAGGGCTACATCATGTGGCCAAATATTGTAAGCAAACGGTTGATACCTGTGGACACTGTGCTGAGGAGGGGCACTCCTTTAAGGAGTGTCCTAACAAAGCCAAAAAGATGGTGTGTGTGCTTTGTAAGCGGACAGGAGTTCAGACAGCTCATGCTCTTGGTAAGTGTCCTATCTACACCAAGGCGCTTCAGTTGGAGTGGAACAGAACGGGCTGTTCAGAGATTAAATCCCTGGTCGAGCCAGGACTGAGATACGGATTACGGAAATACCTGAAAACACGGACCAAACTGCGGAGAAGACAAAATGACTGAGAACACTAGTTTGAAATTAGCAGCGCACAAAGACGTACTGACGTACGGACGACACAGGACAGTAAACGGCTGGCTGTAAAACTAGACCGTTTGTTTGAAAATTAGCAACAAAAGGCTTTGAAAGGAAATAACAACAGGGTCCCGGCTTCACCCTCCTCGTGGGTCCCGCTGGGCAACGGTATTCTTTTCTCTTGGTTCACTTAGTGGATTGAGAGTGAGAATCCGGCTAATTGAAGCATTTTGACATGACGGACTTGCTCGCTCGCAGCTCGTAAAAGAGTTAGAGCGGGAATTTTTCCGGGCCGACTCACGCTCCTTTAATGGGGATGAGGTTTCTCTTCGTAGGTGTTTCGTTAAACAGGTATGTAAAGCGTTCTAACAACATCTTGAACGCTGCCGATATGGCCGAAAGGTCGAGGTGCGGCGGTTCCTAGTCCACGGACCTGGAAACCAAAGACATTCATCTGTCCCTATCTACCGGATTCCTTGTTGGACCTTCGTAGGGTGCGGACGTGTTTTCGGAGCTCTCCGGTCATCGAAATGTAAGTACCACCTCGTGTGGTTTAATGTGTTTTACTAACATTAAATATAATTTTATATTAATATATTGTTAGAGAATATATTATTTTTTATATATTAAATGTTATAATCTATATATTATTGATATATTAACGAAAATTGTATTAGAAAATTTTAATGTTTTGAGAAAATTTTATAATTGAATGTACACGTGTTTATTGTTGTTAAATTAGTTTTTAGATAATATAAATAATTTTCCCTTAAAATATATTAATATATTACTCTAACTATATATAGATATACGTTAAATGTCGGCTAGAATAAGAAATAAAATTGTTCTAGGCTTTAAAAGTCTTGAAACTTTGAAAAATTTTCCTAAAGGAGGAAAAGGATAGAGAGTGATGCCGCATAAAATAATCTATATTCTACTAACAATAACATAATTTTATAATAATATATTGTTGGAAAATATATTATTTTTATATATTGAATGATATATTTGATATTAATGACACATTAAAGTTATAGAAAATTACATTGAAAATCTAAAATTTTAAAAATCTTTTTATATATATGTATACGTATGTTCATTGTTGTAAAAGTAAATATTACTCAATATAAATAATTTTCCCTTGAAATATATTAATATATTACCCCAACAATATATAGATATGCGATATATGTCGGCTAGAATAAGAAATAAAATTGTTCTAGGCTTAGAAAGTCCTGAAATTTTGAAAAAATTTCCTAAAAGAGGAGAAGGATAGAGAATGATGCCGCATAATATAATTAATATCCTACTAACAATAACATAATTTTATGATAATATATTGCTGGAAAATATATTATTTTATATATTTAATGACATATTTTATATTAATGATACAATAAAGTCTAAAGAAAATTACATTGAGAATTTAAATTTTAAAAATCTTTTATATATATATAAATACGTATGTTTCTTGTTGTAAAAGTGAGTTTTACCCAATATAAATAATTTTCCTTTAAAATATAATAATGTATTGTTCCAACAGTATATAGATATGCGATGTATGTCGGCTAGAATCGGAAATAAAATTGATTTCAGCTTTAAAAGTTTTAAAAATTTTTTGAAAATTTTCCTTAAAGAGGAAAAGGACAGAGAATAATGCCGCATAAAAGACTCTATATTTCTACTAACAATAATATAATTATAATAATATATCGTTGGAGAATATATCATTTCTCATATTTTGAATGATTTATTTTATACATTAAAGCTTAAAGAAATTACATGGTTAATTTAAAATTTTTAAGAAATTTTATATATATAGATATACGTACGTTTGTTGTTTTAAGTAAATTTTGCTTAATATAAATAATTTTCCCTTAAAATATATTGCTATATTACCCCAACGATATATGGATATGCGTTATAGGAAGACTAGAATAGGAAATAAAATTGTTTCAAGCTTTAAAGTTTTTAGAGGTTTTTGAAGTTTGAAAAATTTTCCTAAAGGAGGAAAAGGATAGAGAGTAATGCCGCATGAAAATTTATGTTCTATTAATAATAACATAATTTACAATAGTATGTTGTTGGAGAGTATATTATTTTTTATATATTAAATGATATATTTTATATAAATGATACATTAAAGTGTAAAGAAAATTGCATTGAAAATTTTAATTTTTAAGAAATTTTATTGTGTATGTTTGTGATTACAAAAGTAATTTCTACCTAATATAAATAATTTTCCCTTAAAATATATTAATATATTGCTCCAACAACATATTTATATGCGGCATGCGTCGGTTCGAATCGGAAATAAAATTGATCTAAATTTTAATAATTTTTCGAATTTTGAAAATTTTCCTAAATGAGGAAAAGAATAGGGAATGATACCGTTTTTACCGTTTTAACAATCTGTATTCTACCAATATAACATAATTTATAATAATATATTGCTGGGAAATATATTATTCATCACACACTGAAGGACATTCTTTATATATTGGCGATTTATTAATGAAAATTGTTTCAAGAAATTTTAAAATTTTAAGATATTTTATAAATGCATATACGTGTCTTTGTCACTGTTAAATTAGTTTTTATGTAATATAAATAATTTTCCCTTGTAATATATTAATATATTAGCCCAGCAATATATAAATATGCGGCATGCGTTGGCCACACTTATAGATAAAATTGTTTTAAAATTTAAAAAAAAAAAAGTTGATAAAAGTCTAAAAATTTTCCTAAAAGGAAAAAGGATAAAGAGCGGGGCCGCATATGAGAATTCGTACTTTACTAACAAACATTTAATTTAATAATATGTTGATGGGAAATATATTATTCTATATACCAGATGATATATTTTATATCATCGATATATTAAAGTTTTACGTAAACTGCATTGGAAAGTTTAAAGTTTGAGAAATTCTATAAATGCATATACGTGTCCTAGCCATTGATAAATTAGTTTTCACATAATATAAATAATTTTCCCTTTTAATATATTAATATATTAGCCCAACAACATATAAATATGCGGCATCCGTCGGCCAGACTCGGATATAAAATCGATTTAATTTTGATTTAATCTGGGAAGTCTTAGAACCTTAAAATTTTCTAAAAAGAATAGGGTGAAGAATAATGCCACTTGAGAGAACTTACAAACGATAATGATATATTGTTGGAAATATATTATTTTTCATATATGAGATATATTTTATATTGGAATATGTTAGAACCTAATGGAAATCGCTTTGTAAAGTCTTATAAGACTTAAAATTTTATAATAATATATACGTGTGCTTGCTATTGTAGGGGTGATTTTTACTTGATAGGTACAATCTTCCCTAATAATATATTAATATATTATTCCAACAATGTATAATTATGCGGCATGCGTTGGCCAAAATCATAAATAATTTGATTTAAATCTCAAACTTAAAAAAGGACAAAGTATAATGCCGCACCAGGGAATATATATATATTTATTAACAATAAATAGGATCTACAGTGATATATTGTTGGAGAGTATATTATATTTAGTATATATGAGTGATATATTTTTCGTATTAGTGATAAAATTATTCATAATAGAAAACTTTACAGAAATTTGAAAATCAGAAATTATAGATAGTTACACACACATGCGTTTATTATAACAAAGAGTAGTTCTCACTTAATAAAAATAATTTTCTCTAAAAATATATTAATATATTGCTCCAACAGTATATGTACTGCGGCAAACAAAGGTCAAAATCATGAATAAAATTCATTTAAATCTCCGAATGCTAAAAGTTTTCTTAAAGGAGGAAAGGGATAAATTGTGATGCCGCATTAGGGAACATTTAGCTATATTGTTACGCTGTTGGAGAGTATATCAGATATATTATCTTGTATACATAAGTTGATATATTATCGTATATCAATGATTTTAAAATAATAGAGTTGAATTTCAACGTAAATCCTCAAGTTTGGAATTTTAGTTAATTGTATATACATGCATCTGCTCTAAAAGAGAGTAGTTTTTGCGCCATATAAATAATTTTCCCTAAATATATCGATATATTGCTCCGGCAGCTTACAAATAGCGACATGCGCTGGCAAAAAACCAAGAATAAAATCATTTTAAGAATATAAATTTTGAAAATCCTCGTAAATCCTTTCTGAAGAGGGAAGCATACTGCGTGCGTGGGGAATATGGAGGCAGGGGCATAAATGCCACCTTTAAACCCTTAAAAAATGCTCCCAATTATGACTGTAAGCCTGTTTATTGCCTCATGCAGGATAGGTTACACAGAGGGGGCGTGTGCAAGATGTGAGGGAATTTCCACGATCATAAGAGTGATTGCTATCCGCGATAACGGTGCGTAGGCTTAGACAGAATTTTCCCGCATACGCAACCGTATTTAAATGACATATTAGATGCCGTAGAACAAAATTTGACACCTCTGAAGGTCGGAAAAATTTTCTTACTGACCAAGAATGGAGTTTCGTGTCTTAAATTGAGTGAATTATTATATGATCCTGGTGAACCCTTGCAATGGCTTTCACACGTTCTCTCGTCGATATATAGAAATATAGAAATATAGGAATTGCGTTTCGTTATTTTGCGTTTATTCCTTGCATCGTGCGCGGGTGGGCGCGAGGGTGAATATGAGAGGACTTTTGCGGACTTTCGATAAAACTTAAGAATAAAACTGAGTAATTTGCCCTATGGCTGTGCGTGCCTCACGGAATTTCCCTGCGTGCGCAGCCATATTTATTGGGTAGTTTATGTTCTAAAAACAGTTTCAAACGCTTATCAGAGTTGAAATAACGTCCCTATTAACCGATAACCAAGCGGTGTTTAAAGTAAATAAATATGGTTTGTTTCCTCAATACGTCCTCGATTGGGCTCGCTCGCGCCCTCTAGCCATCATACGCGTACGAGTGATTGCCCATTGATCCCGTCTAGCCCCCAAAGCGATATGTGGGGGAAGTGCGTGGGATAATATGTGAGGACTTTGTGATTGTTCCTAAAATTAAAACCGGAGCTAATAATGCTCTAGCTGGAGAAAGTAGTTTTCTAGTAATAATTAAATCAAGACATGTATTTCTTCAACGTCCTCGCATAGGCCCTCACGTGCTCCCCCTGCCTTCTCCTAGTGATCTCGCGGCTGTGCGGGTCTGGAAGTATGTGAAATACTCCTAAAAATACTTAAGACATTGATAACACAAAACAAAATTATAAATGAAATGAACATAGTTATAATTGCATTACATTAGATCAAATTAAATTGCAATAAATAACACAATAACAATAGCTTACTGCACTACACAAACATAAATACATATGTGCGTGCGGGTGGAGATGTTTTGACGCTGCGTGAGTCTAGTCTGTAGGTGGAAGCATACACTAACACACACAAATAAAAGCAACACAATTAACTCTTGTACTGTGGGAGGACCTTCCTCCCGCTTCCTGGACCCGAGCGGCGAATAAAGGGGGGTAAAATGCGTCTTAAGCATAATACTGGGCGCCGGATACGGGTCTGGGACGCGCGGGGAGGGGAACTTCAAACGCGTCTGGAAATACACACAGACGCATAACACTATCACATATAAACTCACTTATTTATTGGGAGGGATGGCACCTGGCCTCGCTTCCTGGTCCCACGTGGTGTTTGAGGGGGAGGGGCAAGCGCGTTTTTACGCATATTCATCCGCACGTGGGCCTGGGTTGGGCGGGGGCAGGTCGGATCTTACCACACACGGGCACACACAAAGCATGCTTACCACACCACATAAAAATAAATACAATACATATACATTGACAAAATGGTTTGCGCCGCGGAGGTTCAGCCTACACATAGAAGCACACACAGACACACCGAACATAAGGTCACACTACTTATTTCGCTTCAGGGGACGCTTGCCTCCGCTTCTTAAACCCGCGCGACGTATACGGGGGGCACTAAGCGTTTCTACGCATAACATAGGGTGCCGGATGCGGGTTGGGACGCGGGGGGCACGACACACACGAACACATAACACTAACACACTTAAAGTCACTCATTTATGAAGCGGGATGGTACCTGGCCTCGCTTCCCTGACTCATGCGGTGTTTAAGGGGGAGGGTGTCGACGCGTCTTTACGCATATCTATTTAGACGTGGATCAGGGTCGGGTGGGGGCGGGTCGGATCTCACCACACATGGGTTCACACAAAAAGACACGCAGTAACATTAACAAAACCCGGCTGTTCGTGCTAAGGGGCGCGCCCGTCGCCGTTACCCAGACTTGCACAATTTAATTCTTGGGGGGAACTAAAGCGTCTTTACGCATGCTTACATTAGTTGTGGGTCTGGGACTGTGCGGCGAGGGGTGGGCCCTGGATACAGATAAACACATACTCAGACATAAAACTTTAAAGCAACCACTCTCAATTAAGAAGGAGGGCACTCTGTTCTATGTCCGGGCCTCGGTCGGTGTTAAGGGGGGCTCTATTGCGTTTTTACGCTTAAGATTTGTACTCCGATGTGGTTCTGGTACTATGGGACTGGGTGTACTCCATTTACATATGTATAGATTCAAACACAAAACAACACTAACACACGGCAAATTACTTCGGGACTGGAGGTACTCGACTCCATTTCTGGGCTTGCGCGGCGGGGGCATGCTCTGATGGCTGCGCGTGGTGTAATATACTCTACATAGAATTCTGTCTGGCTCCGGGTCTCGGGCCCGAGCGACATCACTGGGGGAAATAAAGCGTTTTTACGCATAGCACATGGTTCGCTGTGGGTTTGGGACCCTGAGGGCCTGACGGCTGGGTTCATTAATATATGGGGGTTTTGAATACATGCACAAAAAACATAACGCTGTAACATTCTGTACAACAATAACACAATAAACGAATAAATAGCAGCCGCCGGGTCACTGGGTTGTCGAAATTTACTGATGGAGCACGATGTGGGGATCCGCTGTATTGACGGTCTATGATTGTGTACTGGGGAAATGATGTGCCACAATGGAGTAAAACATTCAGCCTTTAACTCTTATTACCTTATCGACATTACCGAAACAGCCCATAGGGGCCTAATATTGCATGAATTTTCCTCCATTGTGGAACGCGTACACGCATAAGGGAATAAATTCTAGAATAAAGCGTAGGAAATGAGTATATGAATTACCAACTGTCTCTTGCAGCTGCAGGCCGGGTGTACCCTCTATTATTATAACTCTAAATGTACAAATTCTCTTCGGAATTTGCCCCGGAAGATGTGAAAGCCGAGCGGAAATTCCCCGGCCTGTAGCTGCGGGCCCAAAAAATAGTTTAGGGCCGGACTCCGTGGAATAGCCACGGTGAACGGCCATTATTTACCGTCCGTCCCACACTAAAATAATATAATGCGAAGGGATGTTGCCATGATTACGACTAACATAAAAATAATGGAGCCACCGGTAGCAATTTTGGGGTACTCACACTTGGTATCTAATGAACTTGGGAAGGCTGCTGTACTAACTAAATGGTCGGGATCATGGCATTAT
>JAFFSR010000263.1:130000-142500 GCA_017163975.1 Anastatus disparis
TTCTAGTGTGAGAGAAGACTTCTGTACAATTAGTTTTGTGTTTTACCATTTTTCTCATTTTTTCAAAAAGTTTTCGATCTGTGAGCTTGCTGTGGTGTATATCTATATATGTTACATATATAGATATACTGCGTACAGTGATCTCACTTTGCATTTTCAAAAGCTTCTCAGTGAATTTCTACACGCGCAAGGACCAAAAAACAAGTTGATTGAGTTAGTTTCTAGTGTGAGAGAAGACTTCTGTACAATTAGTTTTGTGTTTTACCATTTTTCTCATTTTTTCAAAAAGTTTTCGATCTGTGGGTTGCTGCAGTGTATATCTATATATACAACATCATCACATCGGACTTTTGGACCTTATTTCTGGGGCTTTCTGAACAGCGGCGTCTGGAAAAAAGGGCCTTATTATCATCTTTCGGTGAGAAACTCTAAGTACATTTACTTTGTTTTGTAAAAAAGTGTTTTACTTTGCTCATTAAAGCAGTACAAAAGTTGTTTACTTAGCTTATTGAAAGAGTGAGAGGCAAATACCGGCTTCTGACTCAGGCCCGGAAACCCCGTAATTGGGGTGTTCCAAAGTAAAGTCAGGGGGGTGCTCTCTAAAAAGATTGGGTAAAATCTTTGCTCGTGTTCCGCGTTCCATCTGTCTAGTTCGGACTCTGGGTAAAACGGGTGGGTTTTTTGTAATTTCGCCTGTGTTCCAGAGTTCCGGCTGGCTAGATCGAACCTCTGGGTGGGTATTATAATATATACCGTTCCAAAACCCAATTTTTACTTTCGGAACACAGTGGGCGACGAGTGAATTTGAACCTTTTGAACTTTTTCGAACTTTTCGGTGTAATTAAGTGGGTTTCTCTATATTTTCGACTATGTTCCAGTGTTCCAAGTGGTTATTTTAAAATTTTGGGAGGGCTCTATTATAAACATAGTTCGGTCCCATTATTTTTCTACGTGGAACACGGTGGGCGACTAGTGAAATCGGACTTTTTCGAGCTTTTTCGTACTTTTCGGAGTAATTAGGGGGACTTACCTAAACTAAACTTTTGTTGGGTGCTCAGGCGGTGTTTTTTGACACTGGTCTGGGCACTTTTGTGAACTCAGTGTGTGAAGTGAAGTGGACAACAGTCTTTGGACGGATTTTTTGACTGCTTAAAAGTGTCTCATAGTGCATTAAAGTGTGGTGTTTCTTAAACCATGCCTGCTGAGCCAAAGAAGTCTCAGACAGGCAAGACAGTGAAGCCTGGAAACAGCAATGAGGCGAAGAAAAAAGATGGTGAAGACTCCTCATCGTCATCCTCTGAAGATGGTGGTAGGTCACGTTCAAAAATAAGGCGTGACAGGAGTAGTGATTACCCCAGCAGCCCAAAAAGCGCTAAAAGCAAGGATCTGAAGCTCCGTGCAAGAAGCGAGGAGGTCCCAAGATCAACGAATGATAAGGTGGAGGAGGAGTCTGAGGCGATGGATGTGGACAGATGGAACCTCAGGGGCAAGAGGAAGAATGTAAGTCAAAACTTGAGTAGTAATAGTGTGAATGAGGACGTGAATACTAAGAATGTGACGCATGATAGAGTGAAAGGGGGAAAACAGGAGGTGTATATAGTTGCTGAGGACCTAAGAGAGCCACCAAAGAGGCTGAAAGTAGATGGTGAGAATGAAAGCGTGGATGTTGAGAATGGTGAAATGTTGGCAAGTGCGAGTGTTGACGGAGAGCAGAACGTTGAACCACATGACATCTTAGCAGAGACGCGCAAGTTAACCAAGGAGATGCGTGCCTTGGTTACGAAAGAGTCAAACAAAGTGACTAAGTGGCTGTCCCATAAAATTATGGAACAGGCAGAGAAATACGAGGATGTGGTTCAGCGTCTCCTCATTGAGAACTCCAGGCTGAGTGGGCAGCTTGAAGAAAGGAGAGGTATGGCTGATTTGGTTGCAAGAGTGAGTGAAAATGTGGGACGAATGGGTAAAGTAATGACTAGTATGGGTGAGAGAATAAATGAGATGAATAGAGTGCATGAAACTGTTGAGAAAGTGGGTGAGTCCGTCCGAGAGTTGGCAACAAACTCGGCCGGGAACGCTGCCATGCCAAGTATGAGTAGTACGAATGCGAAGAAAAGTTATGCTGTGATTGTTAGGGGTACAAATGAAGAATTAACGACTGCTGAAGTTAAAAGAAGGATGGTTGAAAGTGGATGTATGAATGTGGATGTGCGCGTGAAAAATATGAAAGGTGTGAAGGGTGGCGGTGTGGTTATAGAAACGCCCAGCGAGAACGATCGTGGACTCATTACGGGATGTCAAGAGTTCGCGGACGCAGGTTTGAGAGTTGAGAAACCCAAGAGCCTAGATCCGCGGGCTCTTATCTATGACGTTCCGTGTGACATGCCCGATGAAGAGTTGATGAAGGGTATTTATGAAAAGAGCATGAGTGACTTAATTAGTGTGGATGAGTTTAAGAAATGTGCGAAATTGGTGCGAAGACTGTATGACAAGGACAAAAGTAAGAAAGTGAGTAGTGTTGTGATTGAGTTGCCGAATGCATGTCATGAAAGATTGATGAGAGACGGCAGAGTATATGTTGGTTGGTCTAGTTTTAAGGTAAGAGTATATGAAAGGATACCGAGGTGTTTTGTATGTATGGGATATGGGCATCGTGCGAGTGAATGCAAGAGTGAGAGACTGTGCTGGAAATGTTCCAAACCGGGGCACAAGGCGGAGGCATGCCACAGCGCGGAGGACTGTGGCAACTGCCGGGCAAAAAAGCAGCCATCCGGCCACTCGGCAATGTCACCGCAGTGCCCGGAGTATGAATGGCGGCTGAGCGTGTTGAGGTCTCGCCTCCAAAATGGCTGAACAACAGAATAGTACGAATGTGGGTATGAATGTGGGTCTGGATGTTCTGCAGCTCAACTGCCAACACGCGTATGGCGTGATGCTTGACATAGGCCGCTACATTACTGAGAATGGGCTGCAGGTGTGCCTCTTCCAGGAACCTTACGTTTATCGTAAGAGAGTGTGTGGCATGCCTGCGGCGATGCGAACGTTTGTGAGTGAATCGGACAGAGCTGCTGTGGTCGTATGTGACCCAAGGTATGAATGTGTAGAAATACAAGAGTGCAAGTTTGTGGATGGTGTATGTGTGTGGATTAATGGCCCGTTTGGCGAATTGTATGTTATGTCTCTGTATTGTCGGCCTAATGGGGACTTGAATGAATGTACGGAATTTATGGAGAATGCTTTAAGAGTTGCAAATGGAACGCGAATGTTAATTGGTATGGATGCAAATGCGGTTTCGGATGTATGGTTTAGCAAGATAAGGAGAAGAAATTGGAATGCTGAAAGGAGGGGTGAATTGATGAGTGAATGGATCGAGAGGATGAATTTAAGAGTTCTGAATGAACCTGCTGAAGCTTTCACCTTTAGTGGTGCACGCGGGGAGAGCGACGTCGACGTGAGCCTGTATAAGGGATGTGACTGTGAGTGTACGTGGACCGTGAAGGATGACTGGAGTATGAGTGACCATAACCCCATTATCATAAGAATGAATGTAGGATTGAACAAAAGTGTTGAATGTGTGAATAGAATGGTCAGATGGAATTCCAGGGGTTGTGACTGGACTAAATACATGAGTGAGGTCAGCACCTCGGCCCACAGCTTTGGGTATGACCAATACCACGTGCTAGGGGCCGAGGAGAAAGTCCGCCTTCTTCAAGAATGGATAACTTGCGCGAATGATGTATGCATGAAAAGAATGACTGTAAAGAATATGAGGAAGGGTATGACGTGGTGGAATGAAAGATTAAACAGGAAGCGAAAGGAAGTATGTAAGAAGCGTAGACGGTATCAGAATGAAAGGAGAAGAACTGGTGATCCAGGGAATGAAAAATGGCGTGAATTTAGTGAGTGTAAGAGAGAGTATAGCTCAATGCTGAAAGAGTCGAAAAAGAGTGACTGGATGGAGTATGTGAGGAAAGAAGGAAACTCCAACCCCTGGAGCAATGTGTATAAGTTTTGTATGGGTAAAATGGATAAATGCAGCTTGACTGGTGTGAGAGGAAGAAATGGATGGACAAGAACATGGAGAGAAACGGCTGAAGCATTGATGGAAGACTTCTTTCCGTCGGATGCCGGCTGCGACATCCGATGGGAAGAGGTCGGCGAAATTGAGGGTGTGCATGAGTATAGTATGAATGAGATAGATAGCGCTTTAAAGCGCATGTCCTTTGGTAAAGCCCCCGGTATGGATGGAATAGCGAATATGATGATCAAGTATGTATGGCGGTGTATTCCGGAGTTTGTAAAAAGTATGTACGATACGTGTCTGAACGAGGGAGTTTTCTCCGCGTGCTGGAAAGAGGCGAGAGTGGTAGCCCTCCCGAAAGGGCTCGAGCGGGATAGAACCTTGACCGGATCGTTTCGGCCGATTAGTCTGCTGAGTGGCCTGGGCAAGGTTCTAGAGAGAATGATGACAGAGAGACTGATGACTTGTATGGATGGTAAATGGAATGAGAGACAGTATGCATTTATGAGTGGAAAATGTACTGAGGATGCGTGGGATAAAATGAAAACGTTGGTGAATAACTCTGTGACAAAACATGTGATTGGTGTGTTTGTGGATTTCGAGAGTGCGTTTAACTATTTGTTGTGGAGTGTGATTGTTAATAAACTAAGAGAGGCTGGATGTGAGAATGTAGACATGAGAATGTGGCAGAGTTACTTCAGTGAGAGATCGGTATGCATGTGTAATGGTATGGAAGAAGTAGTACGTAAGTTTGTGCGTGGATGTCCCCAAGGATCTATCCCTGGGCCGACAGTATGGAATCTGTGCATGAATGAACTCCTGAACGAGCTGAATGAAATGGATGTGAATGTAGTGGCCTATGCGGATGACTTGCTTATCCTAGTTGAGGCTGACAGAAGAGTAGATGTTGAAGAAAGAGCGAGTGAATGCCTTAGAGTGGTGTATGAATGGGGATTGAGATCCGGTGTGAACGTTTCAAACACAAAAACGGTATGCATGGTTCTAAAGGGGGGCCTCGAGATGTCTCAGCGAAGTGTGCGTGTAAGATTGAATGACGAGGATGAAAGAAGAATAAGATTTGCGGAGAGTGTGAAATACCTCGGTATCACAATGGGGACGGGTATGAACGTAAGGGCGCACTTGGTTGGAATGCGCGATAAAGTAAATGGCCTAGTCGGAAAAATCAAAAGAGTGTTGAGGAGAGAATGGGGACTAACCAAGAAAGCATGGAAGGTAATCGTGAAAGGAATGATAGTACCTGCCGTCTTTTATGGGGCGAGTGTGTGGTATGAATGCTTAAGGTTGAAAACAGTACGAGAGGAACTTTTGAGGTGTCAGAGAGTGGCTTTGTATGCATGTATGAATGTGTGCAAAACGGTCTCCACGGAGGCGATGCAGGTCTTAGCTGGATCGCTACCGTGGGACCTTGAATGCATGAAATTGGCATGTATGTATAAGGTGCGAAAAGAAATTAGAATGACTGAGTTTGATATTGTAACGAATGAGGAACTGGATGGTCTGAATGTGGCTGAGCGAAAGTTGGTGATCGAAGTTAGAGCGAATGAGGCATGGCAGCAAAGATGGAATGAAAGTACGAATGGTAGAGTTTTGCATGAATGGATAAAGGACGTAAGCTTCTCAGCTAGATCGACCAGTTTCGATCCTAGCTTGAGGCTAGGCTACGTCCTTACTGGCCACGGGAGTCTAAATGCGTTTCTCTTTTCGAGAAACCTTTGCGACTCCCCGGCCTGTGTATGTGGTCACGAAAGAGAAGATTGGGTCCATGTATTGTGCGAGTGTGACATGTATGCCCACTTCAGAAACCTGGAGAGCATGAATGTCATACGCAGAGGGAATCAATGGGATGTGAGTGGAGTGCTGAATGATAGGAAAGCATACAAAAGGCTATGTGAATTTGTAGAGAGGGCGTATATGATGAGAGGGTCAGTAATTGCAAGAATGAATAATGAACGAATGGAAGAGTGAATCAGGTCTGAAACTTTATTTTTATTTATTTTTAGTATGTTGCGTGAAAGTGCGTGCTTGTCCCTGAGGTTGTATCTGAAAAAGAGGTAGAGACTCTTTTCCACACGCAGGGGGACCTACGGGTCTTTGGGTTTGGCGATCCCACGTACCCGAGCTGGTCGACCAATGCCTGGAGGGTAAGCTCCTAAATTGGTAGTGGCGTTAAATAGTCACGCAACTCTCACCAGGAGTATAAACGGTACTACGGGCGACCGGGTGGCCAAGCGCGGGGCGTGCCCCGACCCGGTCATTGGGTTTGGATTCGTAGTGGCAGTGGTTAAAAGCCTACATCGCTTAGGGCTAGAGGTTGAAAGGAGTGAAAGTCTTTTTGGGTGTCTGAGAAACACCACCGAAGATTGGAACTTCTTTCGCCTCGACGTGTGAGTTGCGGTATTCAACTCGGGCAGCAGTCTGCAGAACTGCTAGGGATTGAAAGGGTCCCGACCCAAACCGAGGGTGCCGGAGGTCTTACTAGCCAAAGGTAAATCGGTAGGACTTAACTGCGTAGATACGTCTTGCAGTTCGGCTCCGCGCTGGTTGAGCGTGATCTCAACTCCGTGTCCATGGGGACCGTGGGAGTTAAGCCGCAAGGCAGGTATCCCACGTTAAACAAACTCAAGACATAATGTCCCTATGTACCTTTCGGCGATAAAAGAATCCGATGATACGAAAAGCAATGCGTAAGGACTTTTGACAGCGTTCGCGAGCCCTTTCCTCGTGTATCCCGGGGAGTCCGGCTTGACGGTGTCCCAGCCAGCCGGGTTTTTTTTTTAGCCGGCTTCGTCCACGATTTGATATGCGCCTAGCCGAATTAACGGGATTCCCATTACCTAGAGCACACGAGAAAACAAGGCTTGAGAACTCGCTATTGCCGTTCGCGTCTACCTTATCGTGGATTCCGGAGAGCCTGGGTAAACGGCGGGAGCTAGTTGGGCTCCCTTCGGTCAGCCAAGGTCTTCGTCCTTCGATTTATTATCCGCTTAGCCTGATTAACGAGATTCCCACTGTCCCTATCTACCGGGAGTTAAGCCGCAAGGCAGGTATCCCACGTTAAACAAACTCAAGACATAATGTCCCTATCTACCTTTCGCAAGGAGACCTTGTGGTTTGGGCTTGGCGAACCCACGATCCTGAGCCAAAGGCCGACCAATATCTGGAGGGCAAGCTCCTTAGCTGGTAGTGGTGTTTTACGCCACGAAACTCTCACCAGGAGTATAAATGGTACTACGGGCGACCGGAGGCCCAGGAAGTCATCAACGCGGGTGGCTTCCGTCCGGTCTTGGGTTTAAATTCATTAAGCCATGCTTGGGCTAAAGATCGTTCCGAGTGATTGTCTCATTGGGTGGAAAACACCATCGGAGATTTGAACTCCTTTCTCTCGACGTGTGAGTTGCGCGAAACTCGGATGATAGTACTGCAAAGCTATCAGGGATTGAAAGGGTCCCGGCTCGCACCGAGAGCGCCTTAGGTCTTGCCGACCGACGGCAATTCGGTAGGACCAGGTTGTCAGGATACGTTCTGCAATTCGGCTCCGCGCTGGTTGAGCGTATCTCGACTCCTCGACCATGGGGTCCGTGGAGGTTGCGTTGCAAGGCAGGTACTCCACGTAAAATAACAATTGGACACTGTCCCTATCTACCTCTTAGCGCAGATTGAATAAAACGAGGCTTCGAAAACCTGCAATGGACGTTCGAATGACCCTTGTCGCGAATTTTAAGTTGCCTGGGTGAACGGCGGTAGCTTAACATGCTTTCTTTGGCCAGCCGAAATCTTCGTTCGTCGATTTGTTATAAGCGTAGCCGAATTTGAGACGTTCCGACTGACTCTATTAACCCTTTCATTAATGAAAAAGCCGACGATGAATAAAGCAATGCGTAAGGACTTGTAAATTAGCGTGAAACCCCTGAACAGGGATCGGGAAAGAGCTACGCGCGAGAATCGAGAGGCCCCTCGATAGGCCACGTCCTCTCGAGAGGCAAAGCAATGCGTAAGGACTTGTAAATTCGCAGAAATCCCGAGACACAGACGAGGAAAGAGCTACGCGCTAGAATCGAGAGGCCCCTCGAGAGGCCATGTCCTCTCGAGAGGAAAAGCAATGCGTAAGGACTCGTAAATTCGCGGAAACCCCGAGACACAGATGAGGAAAGAGCTACGCGCCAGAACCGAGCGGCCCCCGAGAGGCCACGTCCTCTCGAGAGGAAAGCAAGCGGGCCCCAGACTCGTGAATACAGAAACCCTGAGACACAGATGAGGAAAGAGCTACCCGCGGAATCGAGAGCCCCTCGAGAGGCCACGTCCTTTCGAGAGGAAAGCAAGCGTAGACTGAAATTGCAGAAACCCCGGCACAGTCAGAAAGAGTTACCGCCAGAGGCCCCTCGAGAGCCACGTCCTCTCAGAGGAACAGCGAGACCGAATCGAGGAAACCCGAGACACAGATAGGAAAGAGCTACCCGAAATCGAGAGGCCCCTCGGAGGCCGTCCTTTCGAGAGGAAAGCAGCGTGGACTCGAAATTTGCAAAACCCGACACAGGTCAGGAAAGAGTTACGCGCGATCGAGAGGCCCCTCGAGAGGCCACGTCCTCTCGAGAGGCAAAGCAATGCGTAAGGACTCGTAAATTTGCGGAAACTCCGAGACACAGATGAGGAAAGAGCTACGCGCGGAACGACTCGAGAGGCCATGTCCTCTCGAGAGGAAAAGCAATGCGTAAGGACTTGTAAATTTGCGGAAACTCCGAGACACAGATGAGGAAAGAGCTACGCGCCAGAACCAAGCGGCCCCGAGAGGCCCGTCCTCTCGAGAGGACCGACCCCGAACCGCACGGAGGCCCTCAGAGGCCACGTCCTGAGAGGCAAGCGTAGGACTCGTGAATCGAGGAAACCCGAGACACAGATGAGGAAAGAGCTACCGCGAGAATCGAGAGGCCCTCGATAGGCCACGTCCTCTCGAGAGGCAAAGCAATGCGTAAGGACTCGTAAATTTGCAGAAACCCCGAGACACAGGTCAGGAAAGAGTTACGCGCGAGAATCGAGAGGCCCCTCGAGAGGCCACGTCCTCCCGAGAGGCAAAGCAATGCGTAGGACTCGTAATTGGGAAACCCTGAGACACAGATGAGGAAAGAGCTACGCGCGAGAATCGAGAGGCCCCTCGAGGCCGTCCTCGAGAGGCGCCTACCGTAAATGCGAAACCCGCCAGGTCAGGAAAGAGTTACCCGAGAATCGAGAGGCCCCTCGAGAGGCCACGTCCTCTCGAGAGGCAAAGCAATGCGTGAGGACTCGTAAATTCGAGGAGACCCGAGACACAGATGAGGAAAGAGCTACCGCGAGAACCGAGAGGCCCCTCGAGAGGCCAGTCCTCGAGAGGCAAGCAAGCGTAGGACTCGTAAATTTGCAGAAACCCGAGACACAGGTCAGGAAAGAGTTACGCGCGAGAATCGAGAGGCCCCTCGAGAGGCCACGTCCTCTCGAGAGGCAAAGCAATGCGTAGGACTCGTGAATCGAGAAACCCTGAGACACAGATGAGGAAAGAGCTACCGCGAGAATCGAGAGGCCCCTCGAGAGGCCATGTCCTTTCGAGAGGCAAAGCAATGCGTAAGGACTCGTAAATTTGCAGAAACCCCGAGACACAGGTCAGGAAAGAGTTACGCGCGAGAATCGAGAGGCCCTCGGAGGCCCGTCCTCTCGAGAGGCGCCACAGAAACGCGGAAACCCGTGACACAGATGAGGAAAGAGCTACGCGCCAGAACCGAGCGGCCCCTCGAGAGGCCATGTTCTTTCGAGAGGCAAAGCAATGCGTAAGGACTTGTTAATTTGCAGAAATCCCGAGACACAAGTTAGAAATTGGTTACGCGCGAGTATCGAGAGGCCTCTCGAGAGGCCACGGGCCTACGGGAGGTCATGCAATCCTTGAGGACTCGTGAAATATACGGATCTTGAATGTATCGGCCTTCCGGGATTCAGAGCGAGTCCATCAACATTAACTACCTCGTGTCCCTATCTACCCGGATCGCGAACTTGAATAATCCGATGCGTAAGGTCTTTTTTCCGGGTTTTCGAGTCCTCAATCGTAAATTCCGATTAGCAGGGTTTAACAGCAGGAGTTTCATTATTATATTTTGCTAATAGAGGTCTTTGTACATTAATTCGACGCAGCACCAAGTCGATCGGCTATAATTTTCACTGTTTTATCATCATGCGAAAAATTTTTAACATCGGTAAAGCAATGCGTAAGGACTTGAAAAATTTACGATCTCAAGATCGACCGATATAACAATGCACCGTGCATAATACGCGGTCGTGCGGACTTTCGTCGTAATCGTCATCATCAAAGTCCCTGTTGAGGTCAACGGACGGCGGCAGTTCGAGAAGGTTTTCCCCCATAAGCACCCGTGTTAAAAGCCGTGCGTCGCCGAAGGCATGTCTGGTATTCTGGTAAGTATAAGGAGGAAGCCAAGGCTCCTCTGATACATTGGTTATCCACAGCATTACCGCGGGTCGGCGTCTATGACCGAATGGCCCATTATGCGGTGCGCGCCCTAGGCGTTCTTTATCGTCCGCTGGAGCCTGTTGAACGGGCTCCCGGACGATTACCGAGCATCGACTCACTCCATTCCGAGCGAGAATAATAAAGTTGTCTTAACGGCAGCATTGCAAATAAAATCGAACGTCGAACTTTTATAGTTCACTTACCGCTCCGACTTGACAATGTCATTTGTCTAACGTCGGGTGTCGCTCTTTAATGCAATATTTAAAGAGAGACTGCTTGAACTTGAACGTTAATGAACGCGTTGAACGCTCCGTCGCATCTGGTATGCGAGGGCATGCGGAGCGCAGCGCGCCTCGCGTCTCACGAGTTTTTTTTGGCTCTTGAGCGCGATAATTTCGAACGGTAAAATTGCCCCGTCGAGGTTATTCATAACCTCGCGTGTGCTCTCAAAGCGAGATCTCTCGTTTCAAGCGAAGCGTGTCGCTGATGCTCGCTTTATTAAAGCGATGTCATCGGCGTTAAAGGCACGTTCGCGCGGACGTGTGGGTCTCGACTCTTAAATTGAGAGTCGAGCTCTCGTGCGCGCAAATAGCCTTTGTTTGTTTGCGTTGTAACGACGAAGCTCCCTGGTTGATCCTGCCAGTAGTCATATGCTTGTCTCAAAGATTAAGCCATGCATGTCTCAGTGCATGCCGAATTAAGGTGAAACCGCGAATGGCTCATTAAATCAGTTATGGTTCCTTAGATCGTACCCACGTTTACTTGGATAACTGTGGTAATTCTAGAGCTAATACATGCAAAACAGAGTTCCGACCAGAGATGGAAGGAACGCTTTTATTAGATCAAAACCAATCGGTGGCGGGTTCGCTCGTCCACCGTTTACCTTGGTGACTCTGAATAACTTTGTGCTGATCGCACGGTCTCGCACCGGCGACGCATCTTTCAAATGTCTGCCTTATCAACTGTCGATGGTAGGTTCTGCGCCTACCATGGTTGTAACGGGTAACGGGGAATCAGGGTTCGATTCCGGAGAGGGAGCCTGAGAAACGGCTACCACATCCAAGGAAGGCAGCAGGCGCGCAAATTACCCACTCCCGGCACGGGGAGGTAGTGACGAAAAATAACGATACGGGACTCATCCGAGGCCCCGTAATCGGAATGAGTACACTTTAAATCCTTTAACGAGGATCCATTGGAGGGCAAGTCTGGTGCCAGCAGCCGCGGTAACTCCAGCTCCAATAGCGTATATTAAAGTTGTTGCGGTTAAAAAGCTCGTAGTTGAATTTGTGTGCCACGCTGTCGGTTCATCGCTCGCGATGTTTAACTGACATGATTGTGGGACGTCCTACCGGTGGGCTTAGCCTCTCGGGGCGGTCCAGTTATATCCCATCGCGGTGCTCTTCATCGAGTGTCGAGGTGGGCCGGTACGTTTACTTTGAACAAATTAGAGTGCTCAAAGCAGGCTATGTTCGCCTGAATACTGTGTGCATGGAATAATGGAATAGGACCTCGGTTCTATTTTGTTGGTTTTCGGAACCCCGAGGTAATGATTAATAGGGACAGATGGGGGCATTCGTATTGCGACGTTAGAGGTGAAATTCTTGGATCGTCGCAAGACGGACAGAAGCGAAAGCATTTGCCAAAAATGTTTTCATTAATCAAGAACGAAAGTTAGAGGTTCGAAGGCGATCAGATACCGCCCTAGTTCTAACCATAAACGATGCCAGCTAGCGATCCGCCGAAGTTCCTCCGATGACTCGGCGGGCAGCTTACGGGAAACCAAAGCTTTTGGGTTCCGGGGGAAGTATGGTTGCAAAGCTGAAACTTAAAGGAATTGACGGAAGGGCACCACCAGGAGTGGAGCCTGCGGCTTAATTTGACTCAACACGGGAAACCTCACCAGGCCCGGACACCGGAAGGATTGACAGATTGATAGCTCTTTCTTGATTCGGTGGGTGGTGGTGCATGGCCGTT
>JAFFSR010000263.1:147500-175000 GCA_017163975.1 Anastatus disparis
AGAGCCGCGGCAAAAATGGTACAACTTTTGCCCGGCAACAAAACAGCAAAACAGGTTAGAGATAAGAGGAACGAGACCAATTATAAGGCTCTCAGGGAGAGGTTCCTCAAAGATTGGGCGGATGAACAGTCTCAGTGCAACGCTAGCCCACCAATTCCAGAAGAACCTGACTGCCAGGTGGCTCAGGAGGATGTGGCGCTGGCGGAGCCTGAGAGCGCTGAAGCGGGCAGCGCGTCGGAGTCCAGTACGGATTCCGACAGTGAGTTTGTGGACGCTCGCAGTGGGCATCTGAGGGCTCTTTCTGAGGAGGAGACTCGATGGCGCGTCCACATTGCCAGGGCGGCTGCTGATGATACCAGTCAACCTGGCAACGAACTTGCTAAACAAGTATGCGATCTAATTAAATGGCGATGCAACGAAGTTGCTTTACATCCTGACGAAGAGGTGCAGCTCGACGTCGTGGATGAACTGTATAGTAAATTCCTTTCAATTATAAATGTCGAAGCCAGAGAGCCACGCCCGAAGCGAGCCAAAACGGGTGAACGTGGCAAGAGGAACAGGAGGCGCTACGCGTATGGGAAGACGCAAGAAATGTTTAAAAACAATCCAAAAGAGCTTGCCTCCTGCCTCATCAAAAATATCAACTGGCTCGACAAGCGCGACGCGTTGCCGGACGCTGATGAAGTCCAGGCTCTCTACGATGGCTTGTGGGGCAAAGCGCCAAATATCGAGGTGCCGGATATGGGCGATCCGGAGCAACCTCTGAGCCTGGACGCACTTCTTCCTCCTGTCACAATGGAAGAGGTGCACAATAGACTAAAAAGGACCAAGGCAAAATCAGCGTCGGGTTTAGATGGGATCAGGAAGGGCGACCTCATGAGTAAAGATGTCAAAATCTTGCTCATGTTGCTGTTCAATTTCTTTATGGTCGCCCGTAAAGAACCGTCCGCATGGAAAGTCAATAGAACGACCCTGATCCCTAAGGAAGGCAAGGACCCAGCAAGGGCTGAAAACTTGAGGCCATTGACCATCGGCTCTCTGGTGAGTAGGGTCTTCTGGGGACTTGTCGACCAAAAAGTTAGGCGCGTCGTGAAACTTACTCCTCGTCAGAAGGGCTTCGTCGTAGGAGAGAACGGCTGCTTTAACAATGTTAGAATCCTCAACGAAATAATTAAGAGCGGCAAGGCCTCGGGTGGTGTAGCAGTGGCTGTTGTGGACACCGCAAAAGCGTTTGATTCGCTCCCGCATGACTTCATTGAGCTGGCGCTTCAGCATAAGGGAGTGCCAGCGGTATGTAGGGAACTCATCTTGAGTTCCTACGAAGCGGTGTCCACGCAAATCAAAATTGGTAATAAGGAATTTAAAGTGCCACTGCTCCGAGGGGTCAAACAGGGTGACCCGCTTTCGCCGCTGATTTATAATATTTGTATGGAGCCGCTCCTACGACTGTTGCAAAACAGGGCCGGGTTCGGGGTCGGCGAATTTAATATATCGGTCCTGGCATTCGCCGACGACCTGGTCCTGGTAGCTCGCGAGAAACGGCAACTCGAAGTGCTGGTCGATACTCTTCACGAATACATGAACTGCCTGAGGATGAAGTTATCGACCAGTAAATGTTCGGCTTTCGAGATTGTCACCAAGGGGAAAACTTGGTACGTTAGTGACCCGGATCTCACTCTACCCACGGGAGACAAGATACCGTACGTCGGACCGGCGACGGAATTCAGGTATCTTGGTATAAAGCTCACGCCCTGGAAGGGCGTCGACATCAATGATGTCAGGGGTGAGATCCAAGAGGTCTTGAGCAGGCTCAATAAGGCTGCCCTGAAGCCAAGTCAGAAATTGAGCCTGCTCAGTACGAACATCCTCCCGCATTATATCTATCAGCTGTCCCTAGCAGCTCCATCAGTTTCGCTCTTGCGTGGCATTGATGCAGACATTCGCGGCAAATTAAAGGATTTGTTGCACCTGCCGCAGTCTGCAGCGAATGGCATAATTTACGCCAGAAAGCAGGACGGGGGCTTGGGATTTCCTAAGCTCGAGCTCGTGGTCATAACGTCCTGCATCAAGAGCGGACTGAAAATGATGCGCAACACCGAAGATCATTGCATGACCGAGTTGTGCCATAGCTCAGGTCTATGGAGCAAGCTGGGGATATACTGTAGGATGCTGGACCTACAGTTAGAAGGCCTCACCTCACTTGATGTGGACAAGTGCAAGTTGCTGAGCAAGCGGGAGGAGTTCAAGAGGTGGGCGTCCCTGAAATGCGGTAACGGCATAGGAGCATTTCGGGGTGACAAAATCGCAAATCGGTGGCTTTTTAATCCGCGTTTACTCAGGGAGCATCAGTTCGTGACCGCATTGAAACTGAGAGCTGATGTGACCGCGTGTAGGTGCACCCTGGCAAAGGCCAAGCTAACATCCAACGTGACCTGCCGGGGTTGCAATGATGCTGCAGAAAGCCTCGGCCATGTGCTGGGTGCTTGCAGCAGTACGAAGCGTCAGAGGATTGCGCGCCACGATGAGATTAAGAATATCATCGTGGATAAGCTTGTGGAGAACGCGCAGTCGTACACCGTCTGCAAAGAAAACACCTTCGTTACCGAGGATGGCACTCGCTTAAAGCCGGACATCGTTGCTTGTAGGAGTGACCAGGCCTGGATTGTGGATGTTACGGTAAGGCATGAGGCCAATGACAATATTGACAGGGGACAGCTCGAGAAACTGCAAAAATACACACCGCTGATCTCGAAAGTCAAGTCATTGACCCATGCTACGAAGGTGGGTGTGCTGCCGATAGTGGTTGGTACCCGCGGGGCCATACCAAGAGAGACTATCAAAAATTTAAGGTCACTTGGCCTGCGTGACCCTGGGTTGTTGCTCACCCTGTCACTAGTCTCTCTTCGGCACTCGACGCTTACGTATTATCAGTTTATGGACAGGAGGGCAGCTCAATAGCGTGATGCTAGCGGCAGTCTTCAGCCGTATATGTACGTGTCGTCCATAATTTATTAATTTATTTATTTATTTACCGAATTGTAAATATTTTCTGTCGTGTTCGTTAGTTTATTTATTTAGTTGTAAATATTCGTGCCGCGTCTTTATTTATTTATTAATTGTAAATATTTGTGTCGTTTCTCTATTTATTTATTTATTTATTTATTTTATTTTTTACTCCATAAGACTAATCATGCAATTGTAAATACTGAGTGTTATTTATTTTGTGTGTTTAATTTATTTTATTTATTTATTTATTTTTTTCGTTCTGTTATTTTTCTTTGTTTTAGCCCGGCCACATGTAGCATCAAGCGGAGCCTTTTACACTCCGTGCTACTGTGGAGGAGCGAGTCATGATGGGTGCTTTTGCTACCATCATGGCGCGGTGCGGTCAAGGGTCCCGGGCAGCCACGTCCGTGTACGTCTTCCCCGGTAACGAGCGCTGCACCGCTCGGCCGAGAGCTGCTTTCTTCTGCGGAAGGACACCGTTTGCCTAATTTTTCTAAGTCCGAGTGGGAATCTCGATACAAGAAGGTGGCGTTGTTGTGTAAATTTATCTGTTTGAAACTCCTGTGCGCATATGTATAACCAGCGGTTAAAATCTTACTTCTGAGTCAGCAATGACGAAGAACGCAGGCCGGAGTTTCGTTGTTGTGCGTGCCAGCGACGTTCTCGCTGTAATTAACGCTCTTTGAGCCGAAGTATCTAGCCAAATGCCTTGTCATATAATTAGTGACGCGCATGAATGGATTAACGAGATTCCCACTGTCCCTATCTACCTAGACCTGTGTAAACCTTGCGGTGTATAGCTTGTGTCGAAGTTCGCTCGCGATTATTTAACTTTTTTCGTTATATTTGGACTTTTTGTTGACTTTTTGTTTTGTTTAAACGATTTATTTTAGTGTTATGGACTTGTGTTAGTGTTTGTGACTGTTTTTGTTAAATATTCAAAGTTTAGTTTATTGTTAAAGTTTGTTGTTGGCCGAAGCCACGTGGTCGCCGACTGGGACTTTTAAAGTCTCCTGGTGCGGCGATTTCGCGCGTGGAGGCCAAATAAAGACAATTAGTTGTTTTTTGTGAGTGCAGGGAAACTCCACATATACTTTTTAGTGTTTTTCGTGGACTATTTTCTTTTTCAAAAACATTTTTTCGATTTGTGAGCTTGCTGTGGTGTATATCTATATATGTTACATATATAGATATACTGCGTACAGTGATCTCACTTCGCATTTCCAAAAGCTTCTCAGTGAATTTCCACACGGGCAAGGACCAAAAAACAAGTTGATATAGTTATTTTCTAGTGTGAGAGAAGACTTCTGTACAATTAGTTTAGTGTTTCACCATTTTTCTCATTTTTTCAAAAAGTTTTCGATCTGTGAGCTTGCTGTGGTGTATATCTATATATGTTACATATATAGATATACTGCGTACAGTGATCTCACTTCGCATTTTCAAAAGCTTCTCAGTGAATTTCTACACGTGCAAGGACCAAAAAACAAGATGACTCAGTTATTTTCTAGTGGGCGAGAAGACTCTTGAACAATTAGTTTTGTGTTTTACCATTTTTCTCAAGTATCCAAAAGATTTTTCGATCTGTGGGTTGCTGCAGTGTATATCTATATACATACAACATCATCACATCGGACTTTTGGACCTTATTTCTGGGGCTTTCTGAACAGCGGCGTCTGGAAAAAGGGCTTTATTATCATCTTTCGGTGAGAAACTCTAAGTACATTTACTTTGTTTTGTAAAAAAGTGTTTTACTTTGCTCATTAAAGCAGTACAAAAGTTGTTTACTTAGCTTATTGAAAGAGTGAGAGGCAAATACCGGCTTCTGACTCAGGCCCGGAAACCCCGTAATTGGGGTGTTCCAAAGTAAAGTCAGGGGGGTGCTCTCTAAAAAGATTGGGTAAAATCTTTGCTCGTGTTCCGCGTTCCATCTGTCTAGTTCGGACTCTGGGTAAAACGGGTGGGTTTTTTGTAATTTCGCCTGTGTTCCAGAGTTCCGGCTGGCTAGATCGAACCTCTGGGTGGGTATTATAATATATACCGTTCCAAAACCCAATTTTTACTTTCGGAACACAGTGGGCGACGAGTGAATTTGAACCTTTTGAACTTTTTCGAACTTTTCGGTGTAATTAAGTGGGTTTCTCTATATTTTCGACTCTGTTCCAGTGTTCCAAGTGGTTATTTTAAAATTTTGGGAGGGCTCTATTATAAACATAGTTCGGTCCCATTATTTTTCTACGTGGAACACGGTGGGCGACTAGTGAAATCGGACTTTTTCGAGCTTTTTCGTACTTTTCGGAGTAATTAGGGGGACTTACCTAAACTAAACTTTTGTTGGGTGCTCAGGCGGTGTTTTTTGACACTGGTCTGGGCACTTTTGTGAACTCAGTGTGTGAAGTGAAGTGGACAACAGTCTTTGGACGGATTTTTGACTGCTTAAAAGTGTCTCATAGTGCATTAAAGTGTGGTGTTTCTTAAACCATGCCTGCTGAGCCAAAGAAGTCTCAGACAGGCAAGACAGTGAAGCCTGGAAACAGCAATGAGGCGAAGAAAAAAGATGGTGAAGACTCCTCATCGTCATCCTCTGAAGATGGTGGTAGGTCACGTTCAAAAATAAGGCGTGACAGGAGTAGTGATTATCCCAGCAGCCCAAAAAGCGCTAAAAGCAAGGATCTGAAGCTCCGTGCAAGAAGCGAGGAGGTCCCAAGATCAACGAATGATAAGGTGGAGGAGGAGTCTGAGGCGATGGATGTGGACAGATGGAACCTCAGGGGCAAGAGGAAGAATGTAAGTCAAAACTTGAGTAGTAATAGTGTGAATGAGGACGTGAATACTAAGAATGTGACGCATGATAGAGTGAAAGGGGGAAAACAGGAGGTGTATATAGTTGCTGAGGACCTAAGAGAGCCACCAAAGAGGCTGAAAGTAGATGGTGAGAATGAAAGCGTGGATGTTGAGAATGGTGAAATGTTGGCAAGTGCGAGTGTTGACGGAGAGCAGAACGTTGAACCACATGACATCTTAGCAGAGACGCGCAAGTTAACCAAGGAGATGCGTGCCTTGGTTACGAAAGAGTCAAACAAAGTGACTAAGTGGCTGTCCCATAAAATTATGGAACAGGCAGAGAAATACGAGGATGTGGTTCAGCGTCTCCTCATTGAGAACTCCAGGCTGAGTGGGCAGCTTGAAGAAAGGAGAGGTATGGCTGATTTGGTTGCAAGAGTGAGCGAGAATGTGGGACGAATGGGTAAAGTAATGACTAGTATGGGTGAGAGAATTAATGAGATGAATAGAGTGCATGAAACTGTTGAGAAAGTGGGTGAGTCCGTCCGAGAGTTGGCAACAAACTCGGCCGGGAACGCTGCCATGCCAAGTATGAGTAGTACGAATGCGAAAAAAAGTTATGCTGTGATTGTTAGGGGTACAAATGAAGAGTTAACGACTGCTGAAGTTAAAAGAAGGATGGTTGAAAGTGGATGTATGAATGTGGATGTGCGCGTGAAAAATATGAAAGGTGTGAAGGGAGGCGGTGTGGTTATAGAAACGCCCAGCGAAAACGATCGTGGACTCATTACGGGATGTCAAGAGTTCGCGGACGCAGGTTTGAGAGTTGAGAAACCCAAGAGCCTAGATCCGCGGGCTCTTATCTATGACGTTCCGTGCGACATGCCCGATGAAGAGTTGATGAAGGGTATTTATGAAAAGAGCATGAGTGACTTAATTAGTGTGGATGAGTTTAAGAAATGTGCGAAATTGGTGCGAAGACTGTATGACAAGGACAAAAGTAAGAAAGTGAGTAGTGTTGTGATTGAGTTGCCGAATGCATGTCATGAAAGATTGATGAGAGACGGCAGAGTATATGTTGGTTGGTCTAGTTTTAAGGTAAGAGTATATGAAAGGATACCGAGGTGTTTTGTATGTATGGGATACGGACATCGTGCGAGTGAATGCAAGAGTGAGAGACTGTGCTGGAAATGTTCCAAACCGGGGCACAAGGCGGAGGCATGCCACAGCGCGGAGGACTGTGGCAACTGCCGGGCTAAAAAGCAGCCATCCGGCCACTCGGCAATGTCACCGCAGTGCCCGGAGTATGAATGGCGGCTGAGCGTGTTGAGGTCTCGCCTCCAAAATGGCTGAACAACAGAATAGCACGAATGTGGGTATAAATGTGGGTCTGGATGTTCTGCAGCTCAACTGCCAACACGCGTATGGCGTGATGCTTGACATAGGCCGCTACATTACTGAGAATGGGCTGCAGGTGTGCCTCTTCCAGGAACCTTACGTTTATCGTAAGAGAGTGTGTGGCATGCCTGCGGCGATGCGAACGTTTGTGAGTGAATCGGACAGAGCTGCTGTGGTCGTATGTGACCCAAGGTATGAATGTGTAGAAATACAAGAGTGCAAGTTTGTGGATGGTGTATGTGTGTGGATCAATGGCCCGTTTGGCGAATTGTATGTTATGTCCCTGTATTGTCGGCCTAATGGGGACTTGAATGAATGTACGGAATATATGGAGAATGCCTTAAGAGTTGCAAATGGAACGCGAATGTTAATTGGTATGGATGCAAATGCGGTTTCGGATGTATGGTTTAGCAAGATAAGGAGAAGAAATTGGAATGCTGAAAGGAGGGGTGAATTGATGAGTGAATGGATCGAGAGGATGAATTTAAGAGTTCTGAATGAACCTGCTGAAGCTTTCACCTTTAGTGGCGCACGCGGGGAGAGCGACGTCGACGTGAGCCTGTATAAGGGATGTGACTGTGAGTGTACGTGGACCGTGAAGGATGACTGGAGTATGAGTGACCATAACCCCATTATCATAAGAATGAATGTAGGATTGAACGAAAGTGTTGAATGTGTGAATAGAATGGTCAGATGGAATTCCAGGGGTTGTGACTGGACTAAATACATGAGTGAGGTCAGCACCTCGGCCCACAGCTTTGGGTATGACCAATACCACGTGCTGGGGGCCGAGGAGAAAGTCCGCCTTCTTCAAGAATGGATAACTTGCGCGAATGATGTATGCATGAAAAGAATGACCGTAAAGAATATGAGGAAGGGTATGACGTGGTGGAATGAAAGATTAAACAGGAAGCGAAAGGAAGTATGTAAGAAGCGTAGACGGTATCAGAATGAAAGGAGAAGAACTGGTGATCCAGGGAATGGAAAATGGCGCGAATTTAGTGAGTGTAAGAGAGAGTATAGCTCAATGCTGAAAGAGTCGAAAAAGAGTGACTGGATGGAGTATGTGAGGAAAGAAGGAAACTCCAACCCCTGGAGTAATGTGTATAAGTTTTGTATGGGTAAAATGGATAAATGCAGCTTGACTGGTGTGAGAGGAAGAAATGGATGGACAAGAACATGGAGGGAAACGGCTGAAGCATTGATGGAAGACTTCTTTCCGTCGGATGCCGGCTGCGACATCCAATGGGAAGAGGTCGGCGAAATTGAGGGTGTGCATGAGTATAGTATGAATGAGATAGATAGCGCTTTAAAGCGCATGTCCTTTGGTAAAGCCCCCGGTATGGATGGAATAGCGAATATGATGATCAAGTATGTATGGCGGTGTATTCCGGAGTTTGTAAAAAGTATGTACGATGCGTGTCTGAACGAGGGAGTTTTCTCCGCGTGCTGGAAAGAGGCGAGAGTGGTAGCCCTCCCGAAAGGGCTCGAGCGGGATAGAACCTTGACCGGATCATTTCGGCCGATTAGTCTGCTGAGTGGCCTGGGCAAGGTTCTAGAGAGAATATTAGATCTGATCAATTTTCGATTATACGAGGTATATAAACATTTATCTTTTACTACTTTTTGGTAAGAAATACTTTGATCGGATAATTGCATTTCTCTGATCCATTTAGATTTGGTTCGGCGATACTTTCCAAAATATCTAATATTCGTTAATTTGAGAGTACTTTTGCATTCTTTTTTATCAAAATAACGTATAAACGCATCAATTGTACAATCATCTTTTGAAAGAACATGATCTTTTAGGATCGTTTGACTTTGTGCCATGGCTACTGATCGACACAATTGATATATTACACCTTTGGCAGCATGAATCTTTTTTACTAAATTTCCATTACCGTTCTCGAAGCAGTAACCATTATGGCTCCAAAGTGGTCCCCAATTAGCAACACTTTGTGCTATGTGTAGCAACTGATGGATATTATAGGTCATTGCTGCTTTTGAGTAATACAATTCTGTATAAACAACAAATTGTCTCATTAAATTATCAGCACATGTCAATTGTTCTTTTGATATCTTATCTTTATTGAGTATATGAAATGACTCAACTAAGAGCGACCAATGCTGGGCATAAACTTGCATGCGTGGAAAAGATGAAAGAATCGGTAGACTATAGTACAATATCCAATTTTCTAGTTCTCTTGCCTTCAGCCAATGTCTTTCTTTAATGGATCGAGTTAATCTTGCTATTTGATTGGGTGCTTTTATCTTTAGCACCAAATCATCAATTATATCAATTTCTACATTGGTAAAAGAAAATGGCTCATTTTTCATGTCAAACCAATATTTTGCAAATTGTTCTGCTATACCTAAGCAGACACAATGCATACTATCCGGCACAAATCCTGAGATGATATTAAAAGCACTTAAATTAATTAAAATTGATGGTTTTTTTATTCCGAAAATTGGAAGTGCAGATTCTAAAGTTAAACGCATATTTTGCACAGTGTCTATTTCTGTCCTAAATGATATAGCATCATCAAGTAATATATACTTGATGCTACCACCTCTATTACCACGGATATATACTCCTGGATGCAGACACCAGTGGCATCCAAAGTATGCATTATACTGCACCATGCCTATCATTGAACATCTGGCAACAGAGTCTACACAGGAACAAATTGTATGGATGTAGAATCTATTTTCTACATTATTAATCTTACAAACAATACCTTCATCACTTAATTGGTTCATATAAGAAATATAAGGTTTGAGGAAAATGTTCATATCGGGCTTTTCTTTTCCAAACCACATTCCGCACGTAATTACTTTATTGTACCTTACGTGAAATGGCATTTCATTGACGATCATTTGAATCGGCCACATGGAAAATTTCGAACTTATAAATACTGGTGAGCCATCAGTGTTAAAAGTTGTCGTCAGAGAATTCATTATTTTATTTATAGGTAATGATTGTATGAATTTCTTGTATAAAATACCGTCAGTAAAATCTTCAAAATGCTCTGAATTTCTTAATCTTTTATGAAAAATATTTTGTACATGCTGAAAATTATCTTTAATCAATAACTCTATTTCTTTATTAATGTTAAAAATTGCAAAATAATGATTGTATGTTGGATCTCTTAAGAGAATCCTGCGATTACAAGACGTACATGTAATACGAATATGACTTTTACGATCAAATTCTTGAACATACTTTTTACAGTCTGGACATACGGCATGAAAGTGTATACCACTTTCAGTATTAAACATTTTATCTACAAGATAGCGAGTTTCTGGTAATATTTTTCTACCAGTAAAACAATTAATCATTTTAAACAAATCAGCTGTACCGCTCTGACAAATGTTATTCATTATTCCATATCTGGAAACAGCGAGTAATATTTCTAATTTACTCACAACTAAACCATCAATTTTTTCATTAGCTTCATCTCTATTCAACTCTTGCCTTAACGTTTCGAAATTAAGATCATCTTCAATCTCATAAAATTCATTGTTGAAAATCCATTCTTCATTTTCACTATCTTCATCTGGACTATCTTCATTTTGATCATTCCCACTTCCATCATGTAATTCTTCAAATGCTTCATTGACCCATGAATTCTGAAAATCACATCATTCATAAAATTTCTTACAATAACGTAACTTTAATAGTATTTACCAGAAGTAGAAAATAAAAATAAAGAAATCAAAATAGATTGAACGAAGGAGAAAGAAGAACAAATAAAGAAAGAACAGATTGTAAATATTAAATTAATTTTTAATAAAATTATAAAATTATTATTTTTTTTAAGTTTAAAAGATTATTAATTAGAGAATAATTGAAGTACAAAAATAGTTGTAATTAAAATATAGAATGTAATATAAAATACATTTAATTTATCCTTATCTGTGAATTTTTAATAATTAAGTAATGATAAACTTTTTAATAGCAAATGAATTTTAATCTACTTAATACTTCACTTACTCTATGAGATTTTGATTTTAAAATCAAAATTCAAATTTAGAAATATATATATAGACAAAATTGTTGTATATATATATATATATATATATATATATATATATATATATATGTATATAAGAAAAAAAAATTATATGTATATATACACACATATATATACATATATTAATCGCATTTTAATATTTAAAACATGTATGTCTTGTTGCAGTAGTATGCGTGTAATTTTTAAATAATCATATATTCAACATATAAGAAAATTAATCTTTTTGTTAATGCTACAAATTACTTTGACTCAAAATAAGAAACCTTTTTCATTTCAATCCTACATTCTCAATAAAATACCATTTGTATACAGTTTTAAAAAATAAATTCACACTTAATAATGCTGAAATAATTATTTTAAACGGGTTGTAAGAATATATAATACATACACTGTTTACCTATGTAATTTCATTATAGTTTTATAATATAAATTTAGTTTTTAGAACCATGTAATCAAGCTATATAATAAAGTCATATGATCAAAGCATATGATAAAATAATCATGAATAAAACACATGATTTTAGATGATAAAATCATAGAATAAAATCATATGTTAAAAATATAATGAAACAATGTTTAATAGAACATAACGTAAAAACATGAAAAAAAAATCATTTTGAAATACTGATTTTAATGTGTATATGAATAATAGCATACCTGGCTAGGTGACCGTGATGATGTCGACTTGTGAGAGACTTGATATTCATTGTTATGAAGAATTTGATTATTCACCATATCATCTGATTCACTTATTTCACTTTCTACCAAGCTTAATGTATTTTGAGTGTGAAAATTCTCATCATCTTGAACCGAAAATTCATCATCCTCAATTCCACTGTTCATTGAATTAGACATTGCATTTGATATTGATGAGTGAGATGATGTTGAAGTAAATGTTGAAGTAGACGTTGTTGATTCAGAAAGAGCATCACCACCACGTATAAATTGCTGTGTATAAAACAAAAATACAGTATTTTTTGTATATTTGAATAATAACTATTACACATTTTTTATAATTATATTAAGCAATAATAAAAAAAAAACGATGCTATTTAAGATAATCATATTATATAAAAAATAAAATGCATACTCTCCAACGTAAATCTAATTCACTGTCAGAATCAGAATCTGTTGCCTCTTGATGGTTTAACCTCAAACGATATTTTGTTGTTTTGGGTACTTTTTTGGCAGGATTTTCAATATAATCGCCATAACTCATGATAATCTGAAATTTTAATTAACAAGGAACTAAAATTACTTTAATTTCAGTCAAATATTTTTTTTTCTCTTGACAAGAGATCAAAACTTATCTGAATGCGTATATATTGAAGTAAACTTTAAAAGTATTTTTTTCGAGGACTATATGACCACAAATGCACAAAAATTAAACCGTAATTGTATAACTAAATACAATCGAAAACTTTTTGTTTTTCTTTTGCTCTTACGTTTTCTTGCATTATTTTATTTATACGACAATGAAAGTAAACGATTTGAAAACTAAGAAACTTATTCATGCTTGTTTATGCATACGTTAACGGAAATATTTTCTCGAATGCTCTTTTTCTTTGATTTCAAGATTGTCCAATACAAATAAACAAACTAACGGAATTATCCAATAAGGTTGCGTTTTAAAATTACAGCAACAGAATACAGAACACATCTTTGAACAGCACTTTATGCCGATGAGTATTGGGATTGAATGTGAGCGTGTAGAGGGGGCAATATGGCCGACTTAAGCTAACCTTTTCCTATACAAAAACTATGTATAAGATTAGCTAATGTCGGCCATTTTGCCCCCTCTACACGCTCACATTCAATCCCAATAGTGTCGTTTACCGCCAAAACGATACTATAGTTTTCCGGCAACGATACTAATGTATACGTTGTGAAATGTCGTTTTTGTTTGGTTAAAAAACTTTTATTAATTGGAAAACTGTTTTTGTTTAAATTTCAAAATTTTTTGTAAATTGCCGGATTCATTATTATATTAGTTGTTTATTTTACAGTGGTTTTTAAATTTATTTATATAAATTGTAACTGAAATTAGGGAAAATTTGTTCTGGAATTTAAAGGTTATTTGCACGTGTCTATTAATGATTAAATAAAATAATCATGGACGATGACAGTAAAATATATGTTGCAATACATTATTATGATAATTCAAAAAAAAATCCTATCATCTACGTTGAATCGACAGACATTAAAAATTTTGACATCAATGATAAAAATATCCTAAAAAAACCATATTTTGTCAAACGTATAAACCATGTGACCGGCGATGAAGAATATGCTCCCGCTCAAATACATGGTTTTGCAAGTGAGTAGTTAATGTTTAAATTAGTCATTGATTAAAACAGTATAATATTTCTTTTAAACATCTTTAATTATTAGAAGACATTAAATATTATTCTTATTAAATTTAATTGTAAATATATTTATTTTGATAAAATTTATTACAATTAAAAATATTTAAATCACATTATTTCTGTAATAATGCAATCAATTATTTATAGGTAGTATCGAAGAATTAAAAGCTTCTAAAAAAAGATTTATATATAATAATATACGTTTGAGTGATGTGATGTCACAACTTGAAAATGAAGGTTTTCGAACTGAACCAACTGTAGAAAATGTATGTTAATCAAAAAATATGTATATTTATATTTTATAATATATCAATTGTGAGTAATTATTTATATACAATTAATTATTAAATAGGTTACGCATGAATCCAAAAGAAAAGATAGAATCAAATCCAAATTAAAAGGCAATGAAAGAAAATTTAATAATAATAACAAACCTAATGAATATGATGATTTTAATTTTGATAAAAAAATTAATGCCTTGAAAGAAAGTGCATTACAATTGGAATCAAATAAGACAAATAAGACTGACGTGAAAAATGAATTAACGTTATTACAGATTGAATATGACGAAAGTAAGAAAGAATTTAGAACGAAGAATATGGAAGATGAAAAAAAAATAAAACAACAAGAATCAAATATTCAAACGTTGAGAGACGAATTACAAAAAATAAAAACTGAACTTAGTTTAATGAAGAATGAAAATACTAAGGCAACGAATAAGCTCTTACAACCAGTCCAAAGATCTCTATTTCCTGATGGTAATTTTTGTAATAATTTTATTTATCCAATATTGATAAATCAATATTTTATTTGTAAATGTTTTCAGATAAATTCAGTGGAGAAGCTACTGAAAGTTTTCAGCGCAGTCAGTGTGATGAAGGTAAATGAAAATTTTTTCCCATTAAGCAAACATATTTCCGATATAAATTTAATTTTATTTTCATAAGTAACTTAAATTTAAAAAAAAATTTAGATAGCATAAAATTTTGAAAAAAATTATATAAAAATTAAATAATTATATTTTAACTGTATAATAATATATTTTTATGAATACTTTAAATTTTTTAGTAATCGAAACACAAGGTAATAGTTCATCTTCTATTACATCTCTTCAATTAGGATATGAAAAACAGTCATTGGGAATACCTGATTCTCAAGCAAAAAATCTTCGATCACCAAGTGCTTATGACAGTTTTCCTTCTACTTCAAAATATCAATATAATTCAGTAACAGTTCAAAATTGTTCACAAACATTTAATACTGGTGAAGAATTGTCAATTAATGATGTTAAACATAAAGTTGATCAATTTTGTACCATAACTATTCCAACTGATTTGCCAAGAGGAAAAAAAAGGAAAAATACGGACTCAAACAAAGATAAGAAAAGAAGAAAGAAAAGTAAAAAAGAAAAGAAAAAAAAAGATAAATTAGGAAAAAAAAAATCAAAGAAATCAAAAAAATCAAAACAAAGTTGTAGAAATAGTGATTCAGATTACAATTCTGACAAATATATACAAGCAGAGGGAATGGAAGACATGAAGTGTTGGAAAAAAGATACTGAAGATGGCATTGTAAGGATACTAATTAAAGTTATCCTTTTTGAATTTCATAAAATAATTTTTTTGTTTCTTTAAGGTTAAAATGATTCATCTGAGATTTGGAATTTCGATACCATACTCAGCATGGAAAATTATTAATGAAGAAAAAGTACCAACAAAATTTTTAAGAAAATTATCAAGAGCTCTGTGGACTGTTTATCATTTAGGTAATAGAGCCATTAATGTTGAAAAATGTACAGCCAGTCTCCCAAATAGATCGCCCAGAAAACCACTAACACCAGTAAAGAAAGCAGTATTTAGGAGTAAGATTAATTATAGTATTTAATTTTTTAAATTAATAACAATAATTATGATAATAATTATGATTAACAATCAAAATCTTCACATCATTGCATAACGAGAAATATCAATCACTACAGATTTTATTCACTTAATTGTTAAATTGTTAAAATTATTATAATAATATTATTATTATTATTGTTTTTTTTTATAATAGTTATTATTATAATTGTTATTATATACTGTTCGTTTTATTGTTCTAGAATTATATTTCTCATTTATTAATCAAAATGTTTCCGGGTCTGAAGATCGACAAACACTACGAAATAAATGCAAAGTTCATCTGGGTGTATATATTAATTATTTATTCAAGAAACTTAGAGACGAATGTTCCAGTTCAGATTCCTCTTCAGAATCTGACTCCAATGATTCTTCTGAACAATCTGGATCCACTTGCATTGTTAACAATGAGTCGTCAGATTTATCTCAGGATTAAGTTTATTTTAAGCTCGTTAGATAGAGACAAAATTACCGTTGACGAAGAGAGGATGGTCCCCTACTGGCGTGCTATCTTTACACGTGAGTTGGGCTCTTCTCCAGAGGTCCAAAATCCAACACGGCAATTTGAAAAATTGTGGGCGCCCATCTTGCCCAGGGAAATCAAAGTTTGCTTTCCGCCTCTCAAGACTGCGGCAGGTCCTGATGGCTTGACAGTCAAGTCTCTTAGGAAGTTTCCGTTGGCTTTGCTTTCTAGGATCTTTAACATCTTTATGGCGTGTGAACAATTACCTGAATTCCTGCTAACATCAAGAACGGTACTTATACCGAAGAAAAAGGATTCGGTGGATCCTGAGCAATTTCGACCCATCACGGTGTCATCTGTGCTAATTCGGGTCTTCCACAAAGTTTTAGCCAATCGTTTAAAGTGTATCCCTTTGGATCCACGCCAGAGGGCTTTTATGTCCACTGACGGATGCATGGATAATTCGGTCCTCTTGGACCTCATCTTGCGATATCATCATGCAAAATTCAAACCTATGTATCTGGCTCTGGTAGACATGGCGAAGGCTTTTCATTCGGTTTCTTTCCTAGCGCTCAAGAATATCCTAAAGTCCAAGGTTGTTCCTCTGAGCATGATTAACTACATCTCCTACGTATATAATAACAGCAGAACATCGCTGCAGCATGGTGGTTGGGAATCTGATCTGATTAATCCTACTTGCGGTGTCAAACAGGGAGACCCGCTTTCTCCACTCCTATTTAATTTCGTCATTGACGAAATGTTCAAGGTGTTGCCCCCGGAGGTTGGAGTTGACATGGATGGTCTGAAGATTAATGTTTTGGCATTTGCAGACGATCTTATCCTTGTTGGCTCAACGCCTAAGGGTCTGCAGACTTTGCTGGATTCTGCAGTGGATTTCCTCTTATCATGCGGCTTGGAGGCAAACGCAAATAAATGCAACTCTTTAGCAATAAAGAATATACCAAAATTGAAGAAGACGGCTATTGACACCAAGGCTTTCCTGAAGATAAAAAATCGGATGATACCAGCTCTGAACAGGACTGATGAGTGGAGGTATCTAGGGGTCATGTTTAACACAGAAGGTCGGCTGAGGATCAACATGAACACCCTGCTGGATCAACACCTACAGCGAATCTCTAAAGCGCCACTGAAGCCGCAACAGCGGTTATGGGCTTTGAGAACTATTATCATTCCCAGGATACTTTACCAGCTGGTGCTGGGTAAAGTTACCATCGGATGTCTGAGGACTATCGACCGTAGGATTAGAGCTGCGGTCCGTTCCTGGGTTCATCTACCATCGGATTGCCCTAATAGCTACATCCATTGTGATGTTTCCGATGGAGGACTAGGCGTTCCATCAATGAGGTGGATTGTACCACTCGAGAGGCGAAATAGACTCTCCAGCCTAAGCAGATCAGGCTTTATAACGGGCTCGCAATCGGATCGCTACTTAGAAAAAGAAATGGCAACAACAACAAACCGACTGAGAACACCGAATAATGAGATCATTGTATTGAGAAGAATGGTCGACGCCCTTTGGGCAAATCAACTTCACTCATCTTGCGACGGCAAAGGACTTAAAGAATCTAGATTTGTGAAAGGTCAGCACGAGTGGATAAAAGATGGCACTAGATTTCTTTCAGGTCGAGACTACGTCCAGTCCTGTAAAACGCGTATAAACGCTCTTCCAACTAGATCCCGAACATTAAGAGGACGCAATAAGGATCGTTACTGCCGAGCAGGATGTGGGTGCCCTGAGACTTTAAACCACATAACTCAGATCTGCCATCGTACCCAGGGGCCCAGGATCAAGAGACATGATGCAGTGCTCAAAGTACTTACCAAGAACCTCACCAGGAGCGGCTTTACAATCGATAAGGAGCCGAGGATTCAAACAGATGAAGGTCTTCGGAAGCCGGACATCGTGGCAACTTTGGGTCGGACCACCATCGTACTAGATGCCCAAGTTGTCGGAGATGGATGGAGCCTGGACCAAGCGAACGAGGTCAAAAGAAGAAAATACCAGGACAACACCAGCATGATGAACCACATCAAGTCTACGAAAAAGGTGAAAGAAGTCAAGGTCATCGCAGCGACCCTCAACTGGCGAGGGGCTTGGAGTCGGACTTCGAATGAGGAATTGGTTAAGCTTGGGATTCTTCAGAAATACCAGACCAAAATCATATCATCGAGAGTAATCGTAGGAACATTAGCAGCGTGGCACCAATTCAATCAAACAACAAGCGTGAGGTACAGGAGAGGCGTTGGATAGGGGCTTAAACGGATGGAGAAATAGTAATTCCTATTAACTACCCCGGTAATTAATATAATGTAATATAAAATTGTACAGTATTGTATAGTTGTATTATTAAAAAAAAAAAAAAAAAAAAAAATAGGCAAATGCCTCGTCATCTAATTAGTGACGCGCATGAATGGATTAACGAGATTCCCACTGTCCCTATCTACCCGGACCTGTGTGTATCTTCGTATAGTACAGTTCGTGGATTTTTAGCTCCGTGGTTTTTTACCTAAATATCGTGGTTAGAGGCGTTTTTAATTAAAAATACAGTGTGCGGTTCGTAGTGTTTTGTGCGACGAACATTTTGAGACATTATTCATCGTTTTTCGTTCGAAATTCGTGAAGTTATAAGTGTTTAAAGTTTGTACATTGTACTTATATAGTGACACGTGTGTATAACCATTAGAGTTTTTCGGCGACTCCTGGGGCGACTTTCTCGTCGGCCAGGCGGCCAGGACCTATTGGATTTCTCTTTTGGGACAGGAGTGAGTGTTTTCATATACTTTTCGTTTCATTTTTCGCGTTATTTTGTGGGTCATAAAAATTTTTAATAGATCGAAAATTTTAGTCTATAAAAATAAAGCCGGTATAGTACAGTTCTGGAATCCCCCGAGGGTTGCTTTAACTACCTAGAGTTGGTTTCTCTCCCGACAGGGTTGGGAACTCACGTGCTTGGGGTTGGGTTTCTTGTCGGGGTGGGCATTTTTAAGGGATTCAGAGTCGGATTTTTCTGTTTAAGCATAGAAATCGTGTTTAAATAGAGAAAAACGTACCCCTAAAAAACTGTCGGGGTTTGTTGGGTTTTGTCGGGTTTTCTATAGTTTTGTTAGGGACCGGTTTTATTGGGTTTAGGACCTGGGCCCTTACTTTCTTGTCTTAATTTAGCTTGGGTTTTAGTTCTTAAGGGTTTTATAAGAGTTTTATAGCATAGAATTAGCGTTATATAGAAAAAACCTACCCCCTAAAAACTGTTGGGTTTTGTCGGGTTTTCCAGTATTTCGCAGTTTTTGATTTTTTGTAGTTTCTGGGCTTAGGCCTATGCTTTCTTGGGTGTAATTCATTAAATAAAGCTGATTTTGTGTGTAGGACCTTAAAATTTTGGGAGGCTCTCTCTACTCAATTAAAAGTGGTTGGGGATAGATTCTACCCGTAGTAGCTCTGTGGGAGCACCCCCCTGGTTCTAGTAACTTGGTGGGCGACTTTTACAGGGTCGATTTTCTTAGTTAGTGGGAGCATAGTTCATTTTAAATTTAATTGTGGGGGTTGTCCTCTGGGGACTGCTCGGTGGGGGACCTTTCCCTGTTGAGAGATACCCTACGGGGGCGTTTCCATTTTGATAAGTTTCCGCGAATCGTATAGTGCGTTTCCATGCGTAGTGTCTCATCATGTCCAACAAAAAGTTGAAGGCAGTTGAGCCACTCGAATTAGAGGGTGGTAGGGTTCATACGCGTGTAGCGAGCTTAGGTAATCTTGCGGATATTGAGACGACGGATCGTGATTCGTCGGGCGATAGGTCGGGGCGATCGCGGACACCTATTAAGTCAAGTAAGGAGAATCTTTACGTACCGGGTTGGTCCGAAGCGAGAAGGAAGAAGAAGAACAGGAAGAAGAAAGATGTCAAACAAGGTGGCACTAAAGCTGAGGTTGTGAATGAGAGTATGGAAGTGGACCCTAAGACTGGTGTGAAAAGAAAGCTTGAGTCTAAGAATGAATCTAGTAGTAGTAAGAATGTGAAAATGAATAAGAGTAATGAGAATGTAAATGAAAAGGAACAGAATGCTAATAATATGAATGTGAGTGATAAGAATGCAAGTGGTATGAATGCAAGTGTGCCAGTACTTAATGATGATATGGATGTTTTAATGAGCGAGATGAGGAATGTGAGAGCCTCCTTGATGAATGCGGTAGTGAAAGAACCGAAAATTACCAGGGCTATGAATGAGGCCGTATTCGCTTGTATAGATGGGTATGAAAGGATTGTTGCGAAAATGATTGAAAAGAATGGTGAGTTGAAAGGTAGGATCTTCCAATCTGAGAAAATGAACGAGGAGATGAGAAAATCTTTTGAGAGAGTGAACGAGTTGGCGGTAAGGAGGGATGTGAGTGCTGTGAGAGGTGATGGTGCGAATGGGTATGAAGCCCCCAAAAGGAGCTATGCGGTTGTGGTCACGAATGCGACTGAAGCGAGTATGACTACGGAAGAGATAAAAAAGAATGTGATCCAGAATGTGAGTAAGGATGTAAATGTAAGGGTCAGTGCTGTGCGAAAGGTTAAAGATGGTATTGCCATTGAGAGAAGAAGTGAGAAAGAAAGAGAGGTGCTTCTGGGATGCGAGAAATTTAAGGAGATTGGAATGAATGTGAGGGAGGCTAGGCCGATCATGCCCAAGATGATTGTGTATGATGTGCCTTGCCTGACCACGAATGATGTCCTAATGAATGAGATTTATGAGAGGAACTGTTCAAGTGTTGTGAGCATGGATGAGTTTAAGAGATCAGTTAGAATAGTTGGTAGAAATGGAAAGAAAGGTGAGAGAATAAGTAATGTGGTGATTGAACTGCCGTAGAACCTGAGGGAGTATCTGTTGCGTGAGAGAAGAGTATACATCGAGTGGAATGCTTATAGGGTAAATGAGTATGATAGAGTGTTTAGATGCTATGCTTGCTATGGGTATGGTCACAGAGCTAATGAGTGCAAGAGTGAAAGATTGTGCTGGAATTGTTGTGAACCTGGGCATAAGGGTGAATCATGTAAGAGAGCGGCGTGTTGTGGCAATTGTAAGGCGAGGAGGGTTGAATCGGACCACCCTGTCCTCTCCTATGATTGCCCTGAGTATAGAAAAAGAATGAATGTTTTATTGGCGAGAATCGATCATGGATAGTTCCGCCATGAAAGTATGTCAGCTGAACTGTGCGAAGATGTACGATGTGATGAGTGATATGGGTGAATGGCTGATATCCAGAGGTATAAGTGTGGCTCTTGTCCAAGAGCAGTATGTAGGTTGGGGGGGTGCTTGTGGACTGCCGAGCTGGATGAGGGTGTTCTGGAGTTCAGACCCCAAGTCCAGAGGGGCGGTTGTTGTATGTGATGAGTCTATTGAATGTGTCCTATTAAGGGAATGTACGAATGAAGCGGGTGTTTGTGTATGGCTGAAGGGTGTGTTTGGTGAAATGTTTGTGGTCTCCTACTACGCTAAGCCGAGAGGGGACATGAATAAATGTTTAGATTACCTGACCTTAGTTATGGAGAAAGTGGGGGATCGTAGGACCCTCATTGGTATGGACGCGAATGCGGTTAGTGAGATGTGGCACAGTAAGAATGTTAATAAGTATAGGGATAGATTTATGCGAGGAGTTTTGCTAAGTGAATGGGTTTGTGAGCACAGAATGACTGTTTTGAATGAACAAAGCGACAAATTTACATTTGTTGGTGTACGTGGGAATAGTGACGTGGATGTGACCCTTTGCAGGGATGTGACTGGGAAATATACGTATGAATGGAGTGTGCATGACGAGTTAGGCATAAGTGATCATAATGTGATTGAGATTATGATTAAATGTAGAGAGAATGTTCCCATGGCTGAAAGTATGGATGATAAGAGATGGAGTGTGAAAGATGTTGATTGGGCAGTATATGTTGAAAGACTGCGAGCGAAAGCAAATGAATGTAATTATAGTAAGTTTGTTGAGATGAGTCTAGATGAGAAATTGGAATTGCTAAATGTTTGGATTGAGGAGGTAAATAATGAATGTTTGAAAAGAGTGAAAAAGCGCAGATTTAAGTCCGGGATTGTATGGTTCAATAGTGAATTGCAGGATAAGAGAAGAGAGGTACGAAAGAAAAGAAAAGAATATCAGAAAGAAAGGAAGGGCATAGATGGGATAAATGGTCCTGTTAGGGGTGATAAATGGATTGAGTATAAGAAGTGTGTAAGTGAGTATAGGTGGATGTTGAAAGAATGTAAAAATAATAATTGGAGAGAATGTGTTAGGCTGGAAGGGAATGAGGATCCCTGAGGTAAGATTTATAAGATTTGCAGAAAAAGATCCAAGAATGATCAATTAACGGCTCTGAGAGACAAAGATGGTCGTTTAACGACCACCTGGAACGAAACAGCTGCCGTCTTACTCCAGGAATTCTTTCCCGATGATGATGGAGTCGAAATGAATGTCAACTTGAATGAATGCGAGCAGGAATATGGTTTTGCGGAGTATGAATGGTGTGAAGTTGAGTATGCCATTAGTAGGATGAGTGTGAACAAGACCCCGGGCCTGGATGGTATCTCGAATGAGATGTTGAGGCGCGTATGGATTGCCATTCCGGGCTACTTAAAGGAAATCTTTGATGCATGTTTAAGAACGAGTGTTTTTCCGAATGATTGGAAGAAATCTAGAGTGATTGTTTTATTAAAGAGATCGGATAAGGATAAGAGCTGTCCCAGATCATACAGACCTATTAGTCTTTTGTAGCTATGCGAAGTCGGAAAATGACTTTAAAAAAACGTGAAAACGAAAATTCCAATAATTGCGGAATCGTTAGCACCGTTGACAACCGCAATAAAAAAAACTGCGGGCGTTTTAGATTTTTTGCAAAAAATTAAAATTTACAGTATTAAAAAAAAAATTAAAAAGAAGGTTTTTCTCAGCAAGTTAACGTTATTAATAAAACATTTTAAATTTTCCCATAAGACTATACACTTGGTAGCTGTCTCGGATCTTTGCAGCTTCCTGGTGCATTTTCTCCGTCAGCGGGGCCGCCGGCGGGCATTGGGAATTTAGTTTAAGGTGAGATAGAGTGCATTTGTATAGTTTTTTAGGTAAATTATTGTTTATTTAAAATTTTGATTGTAAATATAATACATCGAAGAAATCTAATAGATCGAAAACGCCGGTATCGTACAGGTCTGAAAACCCCCGAGGGTTTCTTTACCTACATAGAGGTGGTTTCTCTCCCGATAGGGTTTGGGAACCCACATGCTAGGGGTAGAGTCTCTTGTCGGGGTGGGTCTTTTTGAGGGAATTTATGCTTGGGTTTTTGTCCTTATGACTCTTAAACCATAAAAACAGCGTTTTCATAGATAAACCCTACCCCCAAAAAATTGTCGGGGTTTGTCGGGTTTTTAGTAATTTCGTTGGGGAACGTCTTGGGTGGGTCTAGGTCCTGGGCCCTTATTTTCTTGCTTCAGTTGAGCTTGGGTTTTAGTTTCTAGAGGTTCACTAAGGGTTTTAGATCATAGAATTTAAATTATAGAGAAAAAACGTACCCCCTGAAAACTGTCGGGTTTTGTCGGGTTTTCTCGTATTTCGCGATTTTTGATTTTTTGTAGTTTCTGGGCTTGGGCCTATGCTTTCTTGGGTGTAATTGATTAAATAAAACTGATTTTGTGTGTAGGATTTCAAAATTCTGGGAGGCTCTCGCTACTTTATTAAAAGTTGTTGGGGATAGATTCTACCCGTAGTAACTTTGTGAGAGCACCCCCCTGGTTCTAGTAACTTGGTGGGCGACTTCTACAGGGTTAATTTTCTTAGTTTAGTGGGAGCATAGTTTATTTAGAATTTAGTTGGGGGTCGTTCTCTAGGGACTGCTCGGTGGGGGAGCTCTCCCTGTCGGGAGAAGCCTTGTGGGAACGTAGAGTTTTTCGTAGGTTTTTTGGGGTTTCAATGGATAGAGGCTTATCATGCCTAACAAGAAATTGAAGGCAGATGAGCTGGATAATCCGGAAGGTGGTGGGCCCAGTAGTAGTAGTAAGCGGGTGGGTAGCATAGGTAGTTTAGTGGAACCTGTAGATTCAGAGTCAGCTCGCGAATCGTCGCGTGATAGATCACGATCGCGGACACCTCTGAGGTCAAGTAGGGAAAGCTTGTTCATACCGAACTGGTCCGAGGTGAAGAGAAAGAAGAAGAGAAAGAAAAAGAGCGTAGCTAAGAAGGTTGAGGTTGTGCTTGAGAAGATGGATGTGGATATTAAGGGTGGCACGAAGCGAAAGCATGAGTCTAAGTCTGAGTCGAGTAATGGCAAGAATGGGGATGGAGCGTTTGTGAATGTTGTGAATGAAAAAGAGAATGATTGTAATGCTAGAGCGAAAAAAGTGTGTGAGTCTGTGCCTGATGACGTAGATGCTTTGATGAATGATATGAGGAAAGTAAGAGCGTCTTTAATGAATGCTGTGATAAATGACCCGAAGATTTCGCGAGCTATGAATCAAGCTGTTTTTGAATGCATGGATGGCTATGAGCGAATTGTAGCAAGGATGATTGAAAAGAATGCTGTGTTAAAAGGAAGACTGTATGAATGTGAAAAAATGAATGAAAGTTGGAAAGAGACGATTGTGAAAGTGAATGAGGTTGTTGAAAAAAGAGATATGAATGGTATGAGAAATGTGGATGCTAATGTGTCTGAATCTGTTGCTAGGAAGAGTTATGCTGTCGTGGTGAGTAATGCGGGAGAAAAAGACATGAGTACTGAGGAAATTAAAAAGAATGTGTTACAGAATGTTAGTAAGGATGTGAATGTGAGAGTGAGTGCGGTGAGAAAGGTGAAGGATGGGATTGCGATTGAGACGAGGAGTGTGAAAGAGAAGGAAATTTTGTTAGGTTGTGAGAAATTCAGGGAAATTGGTATGAATGTTAGAGAAGCCAGGCCTGTAATGCCGAAAATGATTGTGTACGATGTGCCTTGTGTTACGACGAATGAGACTTTGATGAATGAATTGTATGAAAGGAATTGTTCAAATGTGATAGAGATGAGTGAATTTAAGAAGAAGGCACGAATTGTTGGTAGGAATGGAAAGAAAGATGCAAGGGTTAGTAATGTTGTGATTGAACTTCCCTGGAGACTGCGTGAGTTCTTATTGAATGAAAGAAGAGTGTATGTTGAATGGAACTCGTATAGAGTGAATGATTATGACAGAGTTCACAGATGCTTTGCTTGTTATGGGTATGGACACAGAGCAAGCGAATGTACTGGTGAGAGACTGTGTTGGAAATGCTGTAAACCTGGTCATAAGGGTGAAAATTGTAAGAATGCTGCAGAGTGTGGAAATTGCCGAGTGAAAGGAGTGGAGTCGGACCACTCTGTCCTCTCGTATGAATGTCCTGAATACAGGAGAAGAATGAGTGTATTGATGGCCAGAATTGACAATGGCTAGTCATTTATTAAAGGTTTGTCAGTTGAACTGTGCGAAAATGTACGATGTTATGAATGATATGGGTGAATGGCTAGTAACTGAAGGTATGAGTGTAGCCCTGCTCCAAGAGCAATATGTTGGACAGGGTGGTATGTGTGGCTTGCCGAGTTGGATGCGCTGGTTCTGGACTACTAACAAAGAGTCCCGGGCTGCGGTCGTAGTATGTGATGTAAATGTAGAATGTGTGCTTGTGAAGGATTGTGTGAGTGAGGTGGGTGTATGTGTATGGATTAAAGGTACGTTTGGTGAAATGTTTGTTGTGTCTTGCTATTGTAAACCAAGAGGAGACATAAATGAATGTCTAGAATACTTGAGCAAAGTGATGGAGAAAGTGGGTGATAGTACGGTACTGATTGGCATGGATGCTAATGCAGTGAGTGAAATGTGGTATAGTAAGAAAGTGAATAGGTATAGAGATCGATTTGAGAGAGGTGTGATGCTGAGCGAATGGATCTGTGCGAATCGAGTAACTGTCTTGAATGAACCGAGTGAAAAGTTTACGTTTGTAGGTGCGCGTGGAAACAGTGATGTGGATGTGACTCTCTGTAGGGATGTGAGTGGTAAATATACGTATGAATGGAGAGTACGTGATGATTTGGGTATTAGTGATCACAATGTGATAGAAATCGGAATGAATTGTAGAGTGACTGAGCCCTTATATGAACGAATGGAAGATAAAAAATGGAGTATGAAAGATGTGGATTGGGATATGTATGTGGAACGGTTAATAGCGAAAACGGATGAATGTAGCCTTGGACATTTCGTGGAACTGAGTCTGAATGAGAAAATTGAAAAATTAAATGAATGGATTATAGAGGTGAACGATTAATGTATGAAAAGGGTTAAGAGAAAAAAGAATAGGCGTGGCGTCGTATGGTTCAAAGATGAGTTAAAGGAAAAGAGGAAAATGGTAAGGAAGAAAAGAAGGGAGTATCAGAAGGAAAGGAAAGAAACAGATGGAATGGATGCTGATGTTAGGGGTGTGAAATGGGATGAATACAAGAAATGTGAGAAAGAATATAGGCGTATGTTACAGGAATGTAAGAATGAAAATTGGAGAGAATGTGTGCGAATGGAGGGTAATAAAGATCCATGGGGTAAAATTTACAGGTTGTGTAGAGGCAAAGGTAAGGATGAAGGCTTGTCTGGTTTAAGGGATCAGCATGGTCATATGACAATTACCTGGTCAGAGACCGCTGTTGTCTTGCTGGATGAATTCTTCCCTGATGACGATGGAGTGGAAATGAATATAAGATTAAATGAATGTGATCACTCGTATGGATGTGTTGAGTATGAATGGGATGAGATTGAAGAGGCCATCGGGAAGATGAAGCCTGGCAAGACACCGGGCTTGGATGGTATTATAAATGAGATGCTGAAGAGAGTGTGGTATGCTATTCCGGGATACTTGAAAGAGGTTTTTGATGCGTGTCTGAGAATGAATGTGTTCCCGAATGACTGGAAAAAAGCCAGAGTGATTGTTTTATTAAAGGGCCCAGACAAGGACAGGAGTAATCCCCGGTCATATAGGCCAATTAGCCTACTTTGTGGTCTGGGAAAACTCCTGGAGCGTCTGATGGTGATGCGTTTAATGAGGAGAATGAATGGAAAATGGAACGAATGTCAGTATGGTTTTAGAGAAGGAAAGAGTACGGAGGATGTCTGGACGAAACTGAAAGAATGTGTTAATGAATCTGATGAGAAATATTTATTGGGAGTGTTTGTAGATTTTAAAGGGGCATTTGATTGTTTGTTATGGAGAGTGATAATGGAATGCTTGGTGGAATGTGGGTGTGATATGTATGAATTAAATCTATGGAACAGTTATTTTAGTGAGCGAATGGTATGTTTTAAGGGTGTTATAGATGAAGAGTGGAAGCGTGTTAAACGGGGATGCCCACAAGGTTTTATTTGCGGTCCACCCGTATGGAACCTTGGTATGAATGGATTATTAAATGAATTGTGTGGAATGGTTGAATGTAAAGAAGTGGTTGCGTACGCGGACGACTTAACCTTGGTTGTGAGTGGAAATTCAAGGAAACAAGTAAGTGAAAGAGTGGACAAA
>JAFFSR010000263.1:180000-275000 GCA_017163975.1 Anastatus disparis
AAATGTGCTCGAATAAGGTAAGGTCACCTAATGTCTGCTCAAGTATTAAGACTGATAGTGGATATACTTCTAACTGGATGGAATCAACTTCAGCCATTCTAGACGAGCTTTTCGGAACGGACAACGAAAACCAGGATGCTTTACTGGAGGCTTGCCTCCTACATGGAGATTATTTCGACACAACAGAGAACGCTCAAGAATGGACAGAGTCTGAGGTTTCCATGGTAATCAAAGGCCTCAAAAACAAAAAATCTCCGGGCATGGATAATATTCAAGCTGAAATGCTTAAGGCTATGACAGATACGGACGTGGTTGAATATCTTACCAAGTTATATAATGGTTGTCTTAAATTGGGATACTTCCCTAACAAATGGAAAACAGGCAATATCAAAATAATTCTCAAAGGCCAAGATAAGGACCCATCAAACCCAAGAAGTTATAGACCGATCTGTTTGATCTCGGCGCTTAGCAAGGTTTTCGAGAAGCTTATTAAATTAAGATTGGCGCCGGTTCTTTTAAAGGAGGGATACGCTAGCAGGTCACAATTTGGATTCAGAGCAGGGCTTGGAACCGAAAACGCCATTGCGGAATTAAGGAAGGTTGTGCAAGAGTCAGATTCTTGCATGGTACTGGCGCTATTCTTTGATATCACAGGTGCATTTGACAATATCAAGTGGCGTAGTATTGTTGAAAAACTGAAGGAGAGAGGTTGTCAGGGAAACTTTCTAAGGCTCGTGAATAGTTACTTGTCCAACAGATTTATATGTGCGCAAAATGAATGTAATAGTATTGTTAAACAGTTGAGTAAGGGCTGCCCACAGGGTTCGGTCATTGGCCCTGACTTTTGGAATATTGTCATGGATGAGCTACTTCGGGAGCTTCAAGATAATGGATTTAAGGTTTTGGCCTATGCTGACGACCTTGCGGTTCTTGTAGAAGCGGATAATAGGGCACAATTGGAAAGAAGATCCCAGGTGGCAACAGATCTCATATATAGGTGGTGCGAAAAAGAAGGGCTTCAGTTATCCAAAATAAAAACGGAAATGATCATGTTAAAGGATGCTTTTGGCTCCAGAAGCCTAACAGGCACGGGTACTAGCGGCAGGAGACCACTAACAGTTAGAATACAGGACAAAAGTATTAAATACACGGATAATGCAACTTATTTAGGATTAACTCTGGGTACAAGAATGACTATTGGCTCTCACGTGCATCGTGTTGGTACCAAGGCGCAAAGGATATTTTCAGCGATTTCTGCACTTCATAGAAGAGAATGGGGACTTACCTACTTAAGAGGAGGCCGTATAGTTCTGTCCTTGTCTAATCTCAATTTTCGTTATTATTAATAAATTAAATATTGTTGTACAAAAATAAAGGCATAGCCCAATAGATTTCAGGACGAGCAAACGGACCTATTCTATGAAATAATATAAAATTTTCATTAATTTCTAAGTGAGGTCTGAAACGGAAAAACAATTGAACTTGATAACTGTTTTTCTGTTTCAGACCTCACTCGAAAACTAATGAAAATTTTATACTTTTTCATAGAATAGAATCGTTTGCTCGTCCTAAAATCTATTGGGCTATGCCCTTACTTTTGTATAACAATATTTAATTTATTAATAATAACGAAAATTTAGATTAGACAAGGACAGAGCTATACGGCTTCCTCTTAACAGTCAAGAGATTATATGTGGTAGTATTCTTGCCAATCATGCTGTATGCAATTGGAACTTGGTACGACCTGCTTAATTTTGGACTCAAGAAGACCTTGAATAGGATTCAGAGGACCCCACTCATTGCAATGACCAAATCGTACAGAACTACATCTACCAATGCACTTCAAATAATAGCAGGCGTTCTCCCCTTGGATCTTGCTGCGAAGGAGAGATATTACAAATTTAAAGTGCGAATAAAGGAAGAGTTCACATTGGGTGACTCTCATTACACTGGGACCGATGATCAGCTTATGCTCAAGATAATTGAAGATCATGTAATTGATGAATGGCAAAGAAGATACTAAGCTTCGGAAAAAGGACAAGTTACAAAACAATTCTTCCCCACGGTTAGATCTAGGATGCAGAGGAACTGGCTAACTATAAATCATTATGTTGTCCAATTTTTAACAGGTCATGGAAATTTTGCAGGAAAACTACAGGAATTCACGCTTGTGGAAGATGGAGTATGTGAATGTGGAGAAAGAGAAACCTCAACCCACATCCTAAGGAGTTGCACAATGTATCTTGAAGATAGAATTGTACTACTTGACCAACTGGAAGCAGGTGAACACATGGACAAATTGGAACCGGAAAATCTAGTTCTGAATGAAAAGAACTTTAAGGCGTTCAATAGATATTGCAGAGTAGTATTAAAGAAGAAAGAAGATAGAAGAAGAAACCGAAGATAGGACTACCAGGAATAAACTAAAAGAAACAAGCCGAGAAAGAGTAAGAGACAGAAGAAAGAAGACTAATCCAGTAACCAGAAGAAGACTGTAACCAAAAAGACTGATCCAAAAGACTGATATAAGAGAACAAGACTGATATTTTAAGAAGAGAATAAGACTGAATACGGCTCGAGCTATATTTATAGCCGGCAACTCGCCTCCGCGTGGTTCCCCGCGGGCAACGTAGCTGCGCCTGCCAAATTTTGCAGACGCCGCTGCGGCTAAAGAGTTGCTTCCCTGAAGTGGATCGACAGGGAGAGCCTACTCCGCCAAACAACACCTTATGGCGGGGGGTTTTTCCAGGCTCGTTCTGATCTTGCACTGCTTTCGCTGAAGGGTTCATAAGTTTGCGGGTATTAGGTCTCGGACCTAGGGTACCGCTATGTCATAACACCTAGACATAACACACAACAATTGTCCCTATCGTTCAGTCTTGCTCGAGCCTTCGTAGGGTGCAGTCGTGCCTTTGTTTGCTCCTGGTTTGTGCTCGTGTCCGCCATCTTGGGCTTCGTGTGGGTAAGTGTTGGTCGGTGTTCTCTCTCCTTGGGAATTTTCCATTGGTGGCCCGTTTTCCTGTTTTCTTATTGGCCCAATTTTTGACCCGGTTTTCTTGAGTTATTGAGTTTCCGGGTTCCGGGTTTCCGGGTCCTTGGTTCCGGGGTTCCGGGTTTCGTTTCCGGGGTTTCGGGTTTCCGGTTTCCGGGTTTTTGGGTCATCGGGTCATCTGGGAGAGTTTTTCCTGGCCGCACTTGTGTTTTCCGCTAATTTTTCCATAATAAGGTGATTTTATTGTCGTTTTTTCCGCGTTTTTCCGTTTAAATTTCTTTTTTGTTTTCGTCATTTTCCGTGTTTTCTGTTATTTTACTGTCACGCGTGTGTGTGAGTGTTTGCCTGGGCTGTCGGTGAGCCTGCTGGCTTCCGGCTGCTCTCTTTTTCCTGTTGATGGGAGGGGGGAGGAGAAGGGGGCGTAAGGCTAGCGGAGGGTCGATGGAGTCGACTGGCAAGAAGGATAGGGATGGGCGGGAGAGATCCCGTTCCCGCAACATCGTCAACCGAGGTAAGTCAGTGAGTGTTGAGAGAATGGATGTAACAATGAATAACAAGCGTGCTTTGTCGAGTGAGAGTGAGAGCATGGGTAGCGATGCACGGGATAAGAGTAAAAAGGAAAGAGTGGCTGAGAGTGAATGTAGCGAGATGAATGAATGTGTGAATGAAAAGAATGGATTAGAGAGAATGAAGATAGTGAGTGATGATTTAAGGGCGCTTTTGTTTAATGAGTCGTGTAAGGTGAATAAGAGTGTGTGTGAACGTATATTGGAAAAGACGAGTGAGTATGAAAGAATTTTAATAGAACTTTTGTGTGAGAATGCTAGCCTAAGGGGACGCCTAAGGGAATGTGAACGTGAGAGAGAAAGATTGAATGCGCGCGTGAATGAACGGGCTGCAGCACCACAATGGAGCTTTGCTCAAGCAGCAGCTATGCCAGGTATGAATGTGAATGCGGGTGGTTCTGTGCGTGAGGTGAGTAAAAGTAGTGTGAATATGAACCCCAGCTTTGCGTTGATCGTGAAAGGTAGAGAGAATGAGACTAGTGAGCAAGTGATGAAGAGAGTGACTGCGATGAAGGATGCGGTAGCGACGAATGTGAGAGTGCGAACGATGCGTGCTGCGCGTGATAATAGTGTGGTAATTGAAACTCCGAGTATGAAAGAGAGAGAGTGTTTGAAAAAATGTATGAGTGAAAAGAATTGTGGATTAGTAATGGATGAACCAAAGCGTGTGGGACCGAGAGTGATTGTATACGACGTACCGAATGAAATGACTGAGGAGCGCTTTATGCATGGTATGTATGTGAAAAATTTGAGTGGTGTGATTGAGAGTAGCGAGTTTAAAAAGTGTGTGCGTGTGGTTACCCGTATTTCTAAGAAGGAGGAAATATTGGGTAACATAGTGATTGAAGTGACCCCCGCAGTCAAAGATCAACTACTGCGGGAGCGTCGTGTGTATGTGGAGTGGGGTGCCTATAGAGTCAGTGAGTATGAGAGGGTCAACCGCTGCTATGGATGCATGTCGTACGGACATTTGCTGCGGGAATGCAAGTCTGAGCGACTGTGTCATAAGTGTGGATGTGCTGGGCATAATGCTGCCTCCTGTAGTGCGCCGGCTTGCTGTGTCAATTGCAAGGCAAGGGGCCGGCATGCTGGGCACTCAGCGTTGGCGGCTGACTGTCCGGAGTATGTGTGGAGATTGGAACGTTTGCGCGCGAGAATAAATGGTAGTAATGGCTAATTGTGTGGAACTGCGAGTGATTCAGCTTAATTGTCAGAGGGGATATGATGTGATGAGCGATTTGGGTGAATGTCTGTTGAATGAAAGAATCAGTGTTGCGCTCCTACAGGAGCCGTATGTTATGAATGGACGTGCGAGAGGGCTTCCAATAGCGATGCGAGTGTTTTTGGGTGAAAGTTGCAAGGCTGCCATTGTTGTGAATGATGATTCCATTGAGTGCCTGGTGCTGAATGAATGTGCGGGAGAAGATGGTGTGTGTGTGTGGTTGAAAGGTGCGTTTGGCCAGGTATATATGGTTTCCCTGTACTGTGTGTTTGGACGTGAAATTGAACCTTATGTTGAGTGCATGGAGCGTGTGTGTAAGCGTCTGAGAGGCTGTAGAGTAGTTATAGGTATGGATGCGAATGCGGTGAGTGACCTTTGGTTCAGCAAGCGCCAGATGGCTAGTCGTGAATCTGAGATGCGTGGATTGGTTTTGGAAGAATGGATTGCTGGGAATGATTATGGGATATATGTGATGAATGAGCCGAGTGTATATTACACGTTTGACTGTCCCACTGGGCAGAGCGACATCGATGTTACGATGTCGAATATCCCGCTTGAGGGAAGCAGCTATGTGTGGACCGTCGAGAATGAATGGGGAATTAGTGACCACAACCTGATTCTCATCAGGTTGTGGCTAGGTGTGAATGAAGAAGCCTCAGCCTGTGAGCCTGCAAACAGATGGAGTACGCATGAGATTGACTGGGATTTGTATATGTCTGTGTTGATTGATCGTGTGAATGAATGTAGTCCATCCCAGTTCTTGGAGATGGGTGCAAGTAAAATGGTGAATGTGGTGACTGAATGGATGATTGGTACGAATGATGCATGTATGAAACGGGTGAAAAGTGTATGTCTGAAGAGTGTTGCTTGGTGGAACAATAGGCTAAATGATATGAGGAAGAGGGTTCGCAGGATGAGGCGCGAGTATCAGAGGGCGCGAGCCAGGAATGCATGTGATGTACGTGATAAGTGGAGAGAATGGCGTAGGTGTGTGAATGAATACAAAAAGTGTATGAAAGAGGCCAAAAATGGCAATTGGAGCGAGTTAGTGTGTAAGGAAAAGAATGAACCATGGGGGCGGGTATACAAAATTTGTCGTGGGAAGTATGAATGTGAGAGCCTTGCTGGGCTGAAGACACAGAATGGTTGGACGAGTACATGGGAAGAGAGTGTTAATGTTTTAATGAATAGGTTCTTTCCTATGAATGATAGAGCAAATGAGGCGTACAGAGTGTGCGAAAATGTGAGTGCTGATGTGGAGTATGAATGGGATGAAGTGAGTGCTGCGATGTGCAAGCTGCGTGAGAGAAGGGCCCCGGGCCTTGATGGGATCACTGGGCGAATGATCAAGTATGCATGGATAGCCATCCCCTTTTACATTAAGAGTATGTTTGATAAGTGTTTGAGTGAGAGCCATTACCCGAATGAATGGAAGAAAGCAAGGGTGGTTGCGCTTCCCAAGGGAGTCGATAAGGACAAGAGGGATCCGGGATCCTACCGACCCATCAGCTTGCTGAATGGGTTTGGTAAGGTCCTGGAGCGTATTATGACTGAACGACTGTTAAAATGTATGGATGGGAAATGGAATGAAAGGCAGTATGGTTTCTCTCAGGGGAAATCTACTGAGGATGCTTGGGTTAGAGTGAAAGCGTGTGTGAATGAGTCGGACAGAAAATACGTCCTCGGCGTCTTTGTCGACTATCGGGGAGCGTTTGACTACCTCTTGTGGAGTGTTATTATTAAATGTTTGAAGAAGGTTGGATGTGCGGGGAATGATCTGATGCTGTGGGTGAGTTATTTTAGTGAGCGTAAGGCGTGTATGACAAATCGTATGAATGCAGTTTGGAAGAATGTGGAAAGAGGTTGCCCGCAGGGGTCTGTACCAGGACCTTATGTGTGGAACCTCTGTATAAATGATCTGCTAAATGAGTTGTGTGAAGTGAATGATTGGGTCGTAGCATATGCCGACGACCTTGTGATCATGGTGGAGGGGGACTCTAGGTGTGAATGTGAGCGAAAAGCAGAGGAATGTCTGAGAATTGCGTATGAGTGGGGAAAGAATGTTGGTGTGAGTGTGTCTGATGAGAAGACGGTGTGCATGTTGTTGAAAGGCACCTTACGAGTGGATGGTAGAAGATTGCATGTGAATCTTGGTGAGAATGATGTGAGAATGATAAGGTACGTCGAGAGTGTTAGGTATCTTGGTGTGACTGTTGGTGCAAGGATGAATTTTCGCGAGCATGTAAGAGGATCGAGAGGACGTGTGATGCATGGTATTGGATGTATGCGACGGGTGCTGCGAAAGGATAAGGGTATGGATGTGAAAGTTGCTACCGTATGGATGAAGAATTTGTTTGCTGCATGTGCATTGTATGGATCGAGTGTTTGGTATGAATGGTTGAATAGAAAGTATGTATGTTCCGAATTAAATGCATGTCAGAGAATAGTGATGTATGCTAGTTTGCGTGTATGTAGAACGGTCTCCACGGAGGCCATGCAGGTATTACTTGGATGGCTGCCGTGGGACCTTGAGTGTTTGCGACGAGCGAATGTGTTCAAGGTAAGGCGGGGGTATAGAATGAATGCGACGGATGTAGTGACTAACTGTGAGATTGAGGAACATGGTATGCATGAGATTAATAGGATGATTGACAATAGAGTGCATGAGACCTGGCAGAGAAGGTGGGACTGCAGCAGGAATGGACGTGTTACCTATAAGTTTATAAGGAATGTGAGGTTTGCGAGTGAGACGAGAGTGTTTGAGCCAAGTCTCATGGTCAATTATATATTAACGGGCCATGGGACGTTGAATGCATGGTTGTATGAGAGAGGTCTGCGCGATTCCCCTTTATGTGTATGTGGTGAAGGTATGGAAGACTGGAAGCATGTGTTGTGTGAATGTGATATGTATGCTGGTTTTAGGAATCGTGAAGCAATGGGTGTAGTAAGAATGGATAATGAATGGAATGTCAGCAGAGTGCTTGGATCGAGTGAATGTTATGAGCAACTGTGTGTGTTTGTGCATCGTGCCTATGCTATGCGTGCGTCAATTATTGCGAGAATGAATGCGTGAGATTTTACTTAAAAAAAAAAAAAAAAAACTATTTTAGCGGGATTTTTTGTTTGTTTGTGTAGCTGAGCTGAATGTGTGTTATCGCGTGTCTGAATGTCAATGTGTCTGAATGGGGGGCGAATGTGAAAACCGCAAGGGGGGCTCTACGTCCGGACGTATCCCTGGGGTGCTGCGACCCCCCGGCCTCAGCAAATCGGTCCACCGAGCCGAGAGAAAGGCAAGTTTCTCAAACCCGGTAGAGGCCACTGTATGCCTCGAAACTCCCACCAAGAGTATAAATGGTACTACGGGGATCAGGGTAGCCCCACGGCCCGGGCCGTGCCTGATCATTTGGTGTTGGACTCGTAGTGGTAGTGGTTAGAGCCCATATCGCGGGCTAGGAGTTGTCGGGAGGGAGCTGGCGACTCTCATCCCGGCTGTGTCTCCGACGTGTGAGATGCGGTTAACATCTCGGGCATCCAGCCTGTCTTAGCTGGTAGGAGTTTAAAAGGGCTCCGCCTCCCACAGAGAGGATCTGAGGATCTTGTCAATCCGTAAGAGAAATCTGTAGCCATGTTAATGTACCCACGGGACATTACATGAGCGCGTTGATCGAGCGTATCTCGATCCCGTTGACCCCAATGGGGGGTCCGTGTAGGTTAAACCGCAAGGTGGGCACTGCACGTTAAACCGGCATTCATATGTCCATATGTACCTTTCATCGAAACTGCCTGGGTGTAGTGAGTCCTGTGAAAGAGAGCCACATGTGAGTTCTTTAACGGGTCGCCTGTTTCGGCTGCAAGAGGTGGGCTACATACGTAGAATTTTCAATTCTGTACGGAAGCCGCTTGCGTTCGGGCAGAAGTGCCGAATCTTCCAGGTCTTCGTCCTGATGGAAATCAACAAGTGAAACGCGTTACTTGGCAGAGAGGAGATTAAGGCTAAACAACGCATTAAGCAGATTTGAACGCCGCTGTAAGATGCGGGAACCAATTGGGGTTCAAACCCGAACGATCCTTTCGAACTAGGTGGGGTTCTCGGTCAGTGCTTAGTAGCTTGAGGTACTTATGAGGTGGTTCTTTTAGGAATCTATGACTCATGAATGCCTCGGGGGGAGAGGACGCCGGGGCTCTGTCAGGCTTGGAAGCGCAATTTAAACTTTTCATCAGGAGGCCACCGACTTCGGGTTGCTAGTCGACTAAGATAATTCGGTAGATGGCACTTTACGGTGTCATCGAACGTGAAAACCAGTAAGCACGGTATAAGCACTGGTAGGCAGGGCTGGGATAAGCCCGCATCGAGGGTCGCATCTGTCTAACAGGTATCTGTCTAATGGGTGTCGATCCTCATGTATCCCGGAACAAGGGTTGGACTCTGCCGGGCAGTAGCACCTGGCTTGATGGGTTTAGGGAGGTGACCCTAAGGCTCTCGTTGAGAGGGCAAGACGTGGGATTGCTAAAGTCCTGCGAGCCGACACCAGCGGCTACGTCCTCATGGCTGGTTCGGGTTGTAGACTGGTGCTTCCAGTTTTGCAGGTTCGGCCTTGGCCAGGATACGGGATCTGGTACTTGCTTGTAAAAACAAGGCCGCTGATCGAGGTTAACCGGTCTCTGAGTGTGAACCGGACACTGATAGTTACACTGACTCATACCAAAAATGGGTAAAGAAACTGTCGGTGATTGATGGTGAGCACAAGGGCTGTTAGAGCCTAGGAAGTGGTTAACAACGGCCCTGGAAATAGAAAAGCATCTAGAACATGCCCGCAAGGGAACTCTGTCCATATGTACCCTTTAGCGCATATTGGAAAAAGCATGGCTCTAAGACTCGTAATAAGCGTTTGCGTGTAACTTATCGTGGATTCCGGGGGGCCTGGGTAAGCGGCGGGAGCTAGTTCGGCTCTCTTCGGTCAGCCAAGGTCTTCGTCTGTCTATTTGGTATGAGCATAGCCTGATTAACGACATCCCCACTGTCCCTATGTACCGCATTGTGTTAATTTTCTACATGTATGATTGTCTGTATGTATGTATTAATAGACTGATTAAATAAGTGTGTTTTAGAAAGGCTGGGCCAGAACTCCACTTCGGAACTCGGCCCTTTAGCCAACTGAATCTTTTCGTGCAGCCATTGCAGAGTCTCACCTCTGCATTGGTCGACTGGATTCAGTAGTCGCTTCAATCACCGTGACAGTGACTATCATATTCCTTAATTTAGCTGTCTGGAGTGACAACGTTAATCGGAAAATTGTCACTCAGGGTCTTCTAAAACTATTCGTGCGAGTCCAGGCGGGACTCAGCGAGCAGGCCTCCCCGTGGTTCCCCGTGGGTGCAGAGTATTCGAACGCGGACTCTGTAGCTAAACTGCTCGTCTTGCAGAACTAATGTGGATGAACAACCCAAAGGAGATAACCATAGTTTTGAAGACCACTTCGCGTTCGGGCACATTTCGATGGGAATCCTTAGGTTGCTCTGAAGCTTAGGCGCCAGCAAGCACAAGAATTTCTCCAGGTCCGAGTTTCTTGCTTGGTTTCAGCTAGAAAGGGAGGAAATCCTATTGACAGACTGTAACGTCGGACTGTGCGGGTACATGGGCACTTGTAACAATGTTACCTGTGTCCCGCTGACCTACCGGTCCCTGTCGTTCTTTCAGTCAATCGGTGCCGGATGAGCGATAAACGGCACAAGGGGCCGGCGCGAAAGCATACCGAACTACGGGAGATACTGTCCCTATGTACCGTTATAGCTGCTGCCCTTCCAATTGACTTGGAATTGGAGGGGTGCATTTACAGATATAAAATTAGGAATGGCATACCATTTGTCTTCGAAGGTGTTCAATTTACAGGAGAAGATACCAGTGCCACTGGTAAGAAACTGGCATATAGGACTCTGCGATCCATATTAGAGGGTAAATGGAACACTAGATGGCAGAACAGTACCAAAGGAAGAGTAACCTATAGGTATTTTCCAGATGTGGAACTTAGATGTAAGTATAAGCATCTAAATATTAACCACTTCAATGCACAGCTAATTAATGGACACGGCGACTTTCAGCAAAAGCTATTTGCATTTGGGTTGGTGGAAGCGCCAGAGTGTATGTGTGGCAGTCTTGATGATGAGCTGCATATACTGCGCGACTGTCCAATTGTCGAGGAGGAAAGGAAAACTCTTCAAGAAAACTTGATAAGGTTAGGCAAAACTTGGCCCTTAGATGAAAAGGATTTGATTTCCGAAAAAGTATTTGGATATTTTAGTGCCTTCGCCGAGAGGGCCATCTCCAAGAGGCAAACCCTTTGGAGACAAATTAGGATACCAGAAATAGAGTAGAAGTTAAATGAAGATAGTAGTACAACGGAGAGGGACAGCGTGGAGGAATTGAATTATTAGAGGTTATTAGATGTTAGAAGACTGACAGAAATTAGAAGTTTTAGAAGTTTTAGAGGTTTTTAGAGATTAAGAAATAAAGAGATTAGAAGATTATTGGCTTAAGATGATCTTAGATGATTTTAGAGAACTCTAAACAGGATTTTAGATGTAACTTAGAAAAATAAGATGTGAATTGTACATATGTAAATAGAGGAATTAATTGTACATATTAGGGTTAAGAATTGTAAATAGTGTAAAAAGAAAATTGTAAATACGAATTAGAGGTAACAGGGTCTTCGGGCTCCACCCTCCTCGTTGGGCCCCGCTGGGCAACGGCTTCCCCCTCCTCGACAAACTTGATTGTTTGCTGGGAATGGGGAATCCGGCTGATTGGAGCACAACTTATTTGGGTCCTATGGACTCACTCGCTCGGAGCTCGTAAAAGAGTTAGAGCGGGAATTTTTCCAGGCCAACTCTCGCCTCTTAGCTGAGGCAGGGGTTCCCCTTGCAGGTGTTTCTCTAAAGGGTAAGTAGAGCGTTCAAATGAGATCTCGAGCGCTGCCGATATGGCCGAGAGGTCGAGGTGCGGCGGTTCCATGTCTACGGACCTGGTAACCAGTGACATTCAACTGTCCCTATGTACCTCACTGACACATATACCGAAACACCCCAACTTTGTCGAACGCGGAGGGTTTCAGGGGGTCCAGGCGGGACCCCGCGATTGCGCCGCCCAGTGGTTCCCCGCGGATGTGGTGTGGTCTTCAGTAAAGAACTGACAGGCTGCACCGCAACTGAAGCAATCGTTCCATAAAGTGGGTTCAACACATTAGTCGCCTGCGACTTAGGGTTGGCCTGCTCGCCAATGGACTGTGAATTTTTCCTTTGCCCTGTCACTTGGTTAATTTTCGCTGGAAGGTAGATAACCAGTAGAGCCCGAAAGGGAGGCGTATGGGCCACAGAGCCTAGGTAGCATGGCAGTATGGCCGCTGTGAGCTATTCCAGCGAACCCAGCTCCCTCGAATGGATGTCCCTATGTACCGATTCCGTGTTGGACCTTCGTAGGGTGCGGACGTGTTTTCGGAGCTCTCCGGTCATCGAAATGTAAGTACCACCTCGTGTGGTTTAATGTGTTTTACTAACATTAATTATAATTTTATATTAATATATTGTTGGAGAATATATTATTTTTTATACATTAAGTGATATAATTTATATATTATTGATATATTAACGTAAATTGCTTTAGGAAATTTTAATGTTTCGAGAAAATTTTATAATTGAATGTACACGTGTTTACTGCTGTTAAATTAGTTTTTATGTAATGTAAATAATTTTCCCTTAAAATACTTTAATATATTACTCCAACAATATATGGATATGCGATATATGTCGGCTAGAATAAGAAATAAAATTGTTCTAGCCCTAGTGGAAATCGAATCTGTGAATAACTGGGAATAACTGTGAATAACTGGGAATAACTGTTATAAACTGTTCAGTTTGAGACAGGAATAACAGTTATTCCCAGTTATTCCCAGTTATTCACAGTTATTCACAGTTATTCCCAGTTATTTACAGTTTAGTTAAAAAATAATTTGAAAAATATAAATTTGAAAAAATGAAAAAAATATATATATTTTTTATTTTTGTTTCTATTATAAATATATTTAGGAATAACTGTTATTCGTACCTCTGTTTTTTCAAATTATTTTTAAGCTATAAAATGTAAATAACTGGGAATAACTGAGAATAACTGGGAATAACTGGGAATAACTGGGAATAACTGGGAATAACTGTTATTCCTGTCTCAAACTGAACAGTTTATAACAGTTATTCCCAGTTATTCACAGTTATTCCCAGTTATTTCCAGTTATTTCCAGTTATTCACAGTTATTCACAGATTCGATTTCCACTAGGGAGGCTTTAAAAGTCTTGAAACTTTGAAAATTTTCCTAAAAGAGGAAAAGGATAGAGAGTGATGCCGCATAAAATAATTTATATTCTACTGACAATTACATAATTTTATAATAGTATATTGTTGGAAAATATATTATTTTTATATATAATAAATGATATATTTTATATTAAAGATACATTAAAGTTTAAAGAAATTACATTGGAAATTTGAAATTTTGAAAAATCTTTTATATATATATGTACGTATGTTTGTTGTTGTAAAAGTAAATTTTATCCAATATAAATAATTTTCCCTTAAAATACTTTAATATATTACTCCAACAATATATAGATATACGATATATGTCGGCTAGAATAAGAAATAAAATTGTTCTAGGCTTTGAAAGTCTTGAAACTTTGAAAATTTTCCTAAAAGAGGAAAAGGATAGAGAGTGATGCCGCATAAAATAAATTATATTCCACTAACAATAACATAATTTTATAATTTTATAATAATATATTGTTGGGAAATATATTATTTTTCATATATCAAATGATATATTTAATATTAATGATACATTAAAGTCTAAAGAAAATCACATTGAAAATTTAAAATTTAAAAATCTTTTTATATATATATACGCATGTTCGTTGTTGTAAAAGTAAATTTTACCCAATATGAATAATTTTCCCTTAAAATACATTAATATATTACCCCAACAATATATAGATATGCGATATATGCCGGCTGGAATAAGAAATAAAATTGTTCTAAGCTCTAAAAGTCCTGAAATTTGGAAAAATTTTCCTAAAAAAGGAAAAGGATAGAGAGTGATGCCGCATAAAATAATTTATATTTTACTAACAATAACATAATTTTATAATAATATATTGTTGGAAAATATATTATTTTTCATATAAAATGATATATTTTATATTAATAATACATCAAAGCTTAAGAAAGTTGCATTGAAATTTAAATTTTAAAAAATTTTATATACGTTTGTTTGTTGTTGTAAAAGTAAATTTTGCATAATATAAATAATTTTCCCTTAAAATATAATAATATATTAGCCCAACAATATATAAATATGCGACATACTTTGGTTACACTTATAGATAAAATTGTTTTAAAAATTGATAAAACTCTAAAAATTTTCCTAAAAAGGAAAAGGATAAAGAATGGGCTGCATAAGAGAATTCATACTTTACTAACAATAACATAATTTAATAATATGTTGATGGGAGATATATTATTCTATATATTAAATGATATACTTTATATCATCGATATATTAATGTTAAACGTAATTTGCATTGGAAAGTTAAAGTCTGAGAAATTTTATAAATGCATATACGTGTCTTAGTCACTGTTAAATTAGTTTTCACGTAATATAAATGATTTTCCCTTGAAATATATTAATATATTAGCCCAACAACATATAAGTATGCGGCATGCGTGACCAGACTCGGAAATAAAATTGATTTAAAATTGATTTAATTTTGGGAAGTCTTAGAATTTTAAAAATTCTCTAAAAAGAATAGGATGAAGAATAATGGCGCTTAAGAGAATTCACAACTTATAAAGATATATTGTTGGAAATATATTATTTTTCATATATGAGATATATTTATATATTAGAATATATAAGAACTTAATGAAAATCGCTTTAAAAAGTCTAATAAGACCTAAAAATTTTTATAATAATGTGTGCTTGTTACTGTGAGAGTGATTTTTACTTGACAGGTATAATTTCCCTGATAATATATTAATATACTATACCAACAATGTATAATTATGCGGCATGCGTCGGCCAAAATCATAAATAATCTGATTTAAATCTTAAATTTAGAATTTAAATTTAAATTTAGAATTTAAATTTCTTCAAAATAAGAAAAGGACAAAGTATAATGCCACACGAGGAAATATATTCATTTTATTAACAATAAATAGGATCTACAGTGATATATTGTTGGAGAGTATATTATATCTGGTATATATGAGTGATATATTTTGTATATTAATGATACAATTTTACATAATGGAAAACCTTACAGAAATTTGAAAATTCAGAAATTTTAGATAATTAAATACACATGTGTTTATTGTAACAAAGAGTAGCTCTCACTTAATAAAAATAATTTTCTCTAAAAATATATTAATATTCAGCTTAAGCTCTTTAGCTCCAACAGTATATGTACTGCGGCAAATGAAGGTCAAAATCATGAATAAAATTCATTTAAACCTTAGAATTTTAAAAGTTTTCTTAAAAGAGGATAGGGATAAATTGTAAATTGTAATGCCGCATTAGGGAACATTTATCTATATTTTTACGCTGTGGGAAATATATCGATATATCATTTTGTATATATAAGTTAATATATTATCGTATATCAATGATATTAAAATAATAGAGTTGAATCTAATGTAAATCTTCAAGTTTGGAAATTTTCGTTAGTTGTATATACATGCATCTGTTGTAAAAGAGAGTAGTTCTTGCGCCATATAAATAATTTTCCCTGAATATATCGATGTATTGCTCCAGGAGCGTGTAAATGGCGACATGCGGTGGCAAAAAAACCAAGAATAAATTCATTTTAAGATTATTAATTTTGAGAATCCTCGTAAATCCTTTTGAAAAGGGAAGCATGCTTCGTGCATGGGGGAATATATAGGCAGTGGTTTGAATGCCACCTTCAAACCCCTAACAAATGTTCGCAATTATAACTATATGCCTGTTTATTGCCTCATGCAGGAGAATCCATTCAGAGGGGGCGTGTGCAAGATGCGAGGGGATTTCCGCGATCATAAAAGTAAAGTTATCCGCGATAACGGTGCGTAGGCTTAGTACAGAATTTTCCTGCAAACGCAACCGCATTTAAATGATATATTAGATGCCGTAGAACAAAATTAGACGCCTCCGAAGGTCGGAAAAATTTTCCTACTGACCGAGAATGGAGTTGCGTGTCTCAAATTGAGTCAACTATTATATGGTCCTGGTTAACCCTGGCAAAGGCTTTCACACGCTCTCTTGTCGATATATCAAAATATAGAAATATAGGAATTGCGTTTCGTTATTTCGCGTCCATTCCATGCATCGTGCGCGAGTGGGCGCGAAAGTGTATATGAGAGGGGGTGAATTTGCGATATAGCTGCGCGTGCCTCACGGAATTTCCCTGCATGCGCACCCATATTAATTAGGTAGTTTGAATCCTGATGAACAGTTTCAAGTGTTTACCAGGGGTGATATAATGTTTCGACTGACCGATAACCAAGCGGCGTTTAAAGTAATAAAATATGGCTTGTTTCCTCAATACGTCCTCGATTAGGCTCTACCGCGCCCCCTCGCCAGCATTCGCGTACAGGTGTTTGTCCATTGTTCCCGCTTAGCCCCTGTAGCGATATCTGGGGGGTGCACGTGGGATAATATGTGAGGACTTCACGATTGTTCTTAAAACTAAAACCGAAGCTAATAATGCTCAGTAAAGAGTAGTCTAGTAGCAGTAAAATCAAGGCATGTCTCCCCTAAACGTCCTCGCATGGCCCTGCGTGCCCCCCTGCTTCCTCTTAGTGACCTTGCGGCTGGTCGAATCTGCAAATGTGCGAAATACTCCCTACACACAAATATAAACGCTTCCGTGCGCGCCGGAGGGATTTCTGCGCTGCGTGGGTCTAGTCTGTACATTGAAGCACACACAAACACATACAAACAAAAGCAACACAATTCACTTTGTAACTGGGGGAGTGCTTGCCCCCGCTTCTTGGACCCGAGTGGCGAAAAAGGGGGGTATAATGCGTCTTTACGCATAACATCAGGCGCCGGATACGGAGCTGGGACGCGCGGGGCGGGGGACTCCGAATGTATCCAGAAATACACACAGACACATAACACCTTTATATTTGAATCACTCAAAATTGGGGGATGGCACCTGGCCTCGCTTCCCTGACTCATGCGGTGCTCAAGGGAGGGTGTCGACGCGTTTTTACGCATATTTATTTGTACGTGGATCAGGGTCGGGCGAGGACGGGTGTGACCTCACCACACATGGACACACACAAAAAACACGCATTAACATTAACAAAACCCAGCTATTCGTGCCAAGGGGCGCGCCCGTCGCCGTTTCCCAGACTTGCTCAATTTAATTCCTAGGGGGAACTAAAGCGTCTTTACGCATGCATACATTAGTCGTGGGTCTGAGATCATGCGGCGAGGGGTGGGCCCTGGATACGAGTAATTACACAAACAGACACAGGACTCTTACTAACAAAAGTAACTACTCTCAACTAAGAAGGAGGCACCACGTCCCGCATTCGGAACTCGCGCAGTTTTATGGGGGGCTCCAATGCATCTTTACGTTAAATATATATGCCGCTAAGGTCCTGAAACTGTGGGGCTGGGTGGATTCCATTCACACAAGGATAGATCTACAAATACAAAGCTACACCAACACATGGGAAACTAGTTCGGGACGGAGGGTATTTGGCTCCGCTTTTAGACCTGCATGACTGGGGCATGCCCTGCTGGTCGTGTGCGGTGATATACTTCACATAGGGCTCCGTCTGGCTCCGGGTCTCAGGCCCGGGCGACATCGCTGGGGGGATTTCAAGCGTTTTTACGCATGCATATATTAGCAACGGGCCTGGGACTGCGCAGTGGGGATGGGCCCTAGATACATATGAATACACACTCAGACACTAACTTTACTAACACAAGTAACTACCCAGATGAGAGGGGGGGCACTCCGCCCCATGCCCGGGGCTCGTGCGGTGCTACGGGGGGCTATATGCGTTTTTACGACTGAATAATATACACCGCTAGAGCTCTGGAACTGTGGGGCTGGGTGGACTCCACTTACACGAGGACATATTTACGAACACAAAACAACACTAACACACGAAAATAAATTAGTTTAGAGCAGGAGGTATGGGACTTTATTTCTGGGCATGCGCGGCGGGGGCCTCCTCCGTTAGTTGCGCATGATGTAGTTGATTCACATAGGATTTGTCTGGCTCCGGGTCTCGAGCCTGAGAGACGTTGCTGGGGGGAATTGAAGCGTTTTTACGCATAGCATGCGACGTCGCTGTGGGTTTGGGACCCCGGGGGGCCTGATGACTTGTGTTCATTAATACTGGGGTTTTCAAACACAAACATAACTTTGTAACATTTTTATAACACTAACACAATAAATAAAAGCAGTTGCCGGGTCACTATGGTAACGTAATTTGCTGGAGGGGCACGATACAAATATCTGCTGCATTGATGGCCTATGATTGTATGCGGTGGAATCGATGTGCTACAATGGAGTAAAACATTTCAACACTAACTTTTATTACCTTATCCACATTTACAGAACAAACACCCCATGGGGGCCACTAAATTGCAGTAACTTTCCTCCATTGTGGTATATGTACACGCATAGGCGAATGAAATCTAGATTAAGGTGTAGAATAAGATAATATTGTAAATTACCTTCTGCAGCTGCAGGTCGGGCGTACCCTCTCTTAATAAAACTTTAAATCTACAAATTCTTCTCTGAATGCGCCTTGAAGACGCGAAAGTCGAGCGGAAACCACCCGGCCTGCAACGGCTAGCCCAAAATTAACACATAGCCGGACCCTGTGGAATAGCCACAGTAACCGGCAATTATTTACAGAGTAGGATGAAGCTGTATAGTTCAAAATACAAACACCCTACACAAGTTTCCAAATACAACAACTAACAACACATACACATTACAAGCTAACCTTACTATCATGCTAATACACTAATATAGACCAAACCTAGATCGGCCACCCTAAGCTGAGTAGAGCTATCCTCCAAGCTCGACAATTAGCCGCCTTCTGGGCTTTAACATTTCTAAGATACTAATCTGCTAACCAATAAAACTCAACACTAACAAATGGCTACGTTAAGCCCGAGGGCTGCCTTCAAAGCCCAAAATTAAATCTTCTATAGAAGGCAAATTATGCCGTTCATGAAACTTTGTCCCATTTATCTGAGATTTCAACACTCAGAGCCCAAAGAGTATTTGGAGACACAATGAGATTCTTCTCACTCATGTATGACTGCCTGTATGAATGCATGGACTGACTGTAGTGAATATAACACTTGGTAAGGCTGGACCTGAACTCCATCTCGGAATCTGGCCCTTAGCCAACTGAACCTCTTCGTGCAGCCAACACAAAGTTTCATCTTTGCCTTGGTCGACCAGGTTCAGCTAATGCTCCTCTCACTTTGATAGTGAGCAAATATACCCCAAACTTAGCAATCTGAAGTGACAACGTTTAGTCGAGTACTTGTCACTCAGGGTCTTTAACATAACACACTGCTTCCAAATACAACGACTAACAACACATTTACTTTACTAACCGTACTATCATGTTAATACACTAAAATAGATCAAATCTAAATCGGTCACCCTAAGCCGATTAGAGCTATCTTCCAAGCTCGACAGCTAGCCACCTTCTGGGCCCTAACATAACTAACATACTAACTTGCTAACCAATATCAAAATTTACACTAACAAATGGCTGACTTTCTAAGCCTGAGGGCTGCCTTCAAAGCCCAAGAGTAAGATCTTCTATAGAAGGTGAATTAATGCCTTTTATAAGAAACTTCGCCCTTACATATCTGAGATTCCAACACTCAGAGTCCGCATAGTATTTGGAGGTACATTGTGTTAATTTTCTACATGTATGATTGTCTGTATGAATGTATTAATAGACTGATTAAATGAGTGTGTTTTTTCAGAAAGGCTGGGCCAGAACTCCACTTTGGAACTCGGCCCTTTAGCCAACTGAATCTTTTCGTGCAGCCATTGCAGAGTCTCACCTCTGCACTGGTCGACTAGATTCAGTAGTCGCTTCAATCACCGTGACAGTGACTATCATATCCCTGAATTTAGCTGTCTGGAGTGTCAACGTTAGTCGGAAAATTGTCACTCAGCGTCTTCTTAAACAATTCGTGCGAGTCCAGGCGGGACTCAGCGAGCAGGTCTCCCCGTGGTTCCCCGTGGGTGCAGAGTATTTGAACGCGGACTCTGTAGCTGAACTGCTCGTCTTGCATAACCAATGTGGATGAACAACCCAAAGGAGATAACCATAGTTATTGATGACCACTTCGCGTTCGGACTCGTCTCGATGGGAATCCTTAGGTTGCTCTGAAGCTTGGGCGCCAGCAAGCACTAGAATTTCTCCAAGTCTGAGTTTCTTGCATGGTTTCAGCTAGAAAGGGAGGAAATCCTATTGACAGACTGTAACGTCGGACTCTGCGGGTACATGGGCACTCGTGACAATGTTACTTGTGTCCCGCTGACCTACCGGTCCCTGTCGTTCTTTCAGTCAATCGGTGCCGGATGAGCGATAAACTGCACAAGGGGCCGGCGCGAAAGCATACCGAACTACGGGAGATACTGTCCCTATCTACCTTTTAGCGAAACTGCCTGGGTGTCGTGTTTCCTGTGAAAGAGAGCCGCATGCGAGTTCTCCAACGGGTCACCCGTATCAACTGCATGACTGGTTATAAACGTGGAATTTAGAATTCTGTACGGGAGCCGCTTGCGTTGGGCAGATGAGCCGAATTCTCCGGGTCCACGTCCCGCTGAAAGTCAACAAATGAAACGCGTCATTTGGCTAAGCAGAAGATTAAGGCTAAGCAACGGGCAGAGCAGATTCGATAGCCGCTGCAATGCTCGGGAGTCAAATGGGACTCAGAAAAGTGTTTAACGTATTGCTCGATCGAGAAATCGATCGGGTTGCCCGGGGGCACGGCTTCGGCTGTGCTGCCCGGGCATTTTACGTTAAGCGTTTTTTACGGTCGCAGGTGTCAATCTGGGGGTCGTAAGACCCTAATACGGACAGAGGTAGCAAGTGTGAGTCTGGGAGTTTCGACTTTCGAAACTCCAATACGGACATTAGAATCAATTAAAAATAAAAGGCCCATAATTAAAATCCATAAACAAAAATAAAACTCAAAACTCAAATTCTCGAACGCTTCTGAACGCCGCTGGTGCACGGTGTACTGTGTACCAGGATAATATAAGAAGGCATGCCTTGTATGAGCTGTAAGAGGACATCTGGGGAATCAATCCAAGACAGGGAGCACGCTCGTCGCCTTACTCGGAAGGTTGCGAACACGGCTCTTATAGTCTGGAGGGAAGACAACCAGTTTTTCAGACGACTGCTCATGCGGGCTAGGGCCAAATCATCATCCTAGAGATCCGGAGTCGAAGGACCGAGGTTTTCCGTCGATTCCGGAACTCTTTATTTATTTATTATTTAAAATATTTCTTCAAAGCTCAGTTTTAGAGCGAAGCTCTCTCGTTTTTCTTCCTCTCCTCCAGTCTCGTATTTTCTTCATTTTCGTCTCCATTTTCATTTTCATTTTCATTTTCATTTTTCATTTTCATCTTCATTTTTCACTTTCATATTCATTCTCTTCTTCATTTTATTTTCTTCATTATTATTATTTATTTATTGTTTTCTTTCCTTTTCTTTTCTTTTTTTTTCTTTCCCCCCCCCACCTGCGTTTCGTTTAGTTTCAATATAGGTATAGGTGAATTAGGTGTCCTTACGTTGCGAATGCTTTCATGCGCGTTGCTTGTATAGCTGTTCCGTCGTAGGCGATCATCCTGCCGTGCTTTGTCTTATAATAGTTATTAAGCGTATAAGTTAGGCGTGCGGTGCGTAGCGTCCTGCGTTTTTGCGTTTTGCGCTTGCGTTTGCGATTCTCGATAAGTCAAAGCAATGCGTAGGATGAAAAAGCAATGCGTAGGGACTTGGACGAAAATCGATTTATTTATATATTTATTTAAATATTTTATTTTCGGTTGTTTACTTATTTTAGGTGTTGTGGAGAATGGCCTCCGGTTGTCCATGAGACAGCCGGGGGCCATGGCTCTTTAATCTCTTTTAGCTATTTAGCCCTTAGGGCCGGTAACCTTTAAGCAGGTAAAATAAGAAAAGCAATGCGTAGGGACTTAGAAAATAAAATGAAATAACTCATTTGGTAAATTAGAATTAATGGCCCCTGGCTGTCAGCAGATGAACAGCCAGGGGCCATGTCTCGTTAGGGGCCCTTCGAGTGCGAAAGTCCGGGAATCGTAAATATATGTATATATGTAAATATCGTGAATGAGGTTGAGGATAATTGTAAATAGAAATTGTATATAAAGAACGGAAGCCGCGAAGGGTGGGACGTCCAAGTGCAAAAGTCGGTAGCCGGTGTAAAAAAGGTTTTGGGGTATGCGGGTCGGGTTGAAATGTATATAGTCCCCATCTCTCTCTCTCTTCAAAACACTGTACCCACTATTCCCCACTCGCCTTACTACTAACCACCATTGTAAATAGCTACTAACCTTCCCCAGCAGGTGCACCATGGTTGGTATTTGGTTGCACCTCCCTCGTTAGGAGATTTCCCAGGCTTAGCTAGATTGTAAATAGTAAGTGTAGGATAAGTGTAAATAAAAGATTTTTCACCTAAGTAGCTAATAGCTGCAAGGTGGTAGGTGCCTGGGAGTTAGAATCAGAGATCAATTAAGCTTAGCTTAGAACAAAATCCTGTAAATTATAGAGCCGATCATGCATGTCGGCGTCGTCTCGGCGCCCGGCCTATCTGGCGATGTGCATGATCGGGACTGTGGCTGGCATAGGAAAGGATAGGTTAACAGCGCTAGATAGGTTGATAGCGCTAGCTCTAGCTTCCTGACTCCCTAGTCAGTCACCCCAAGTCCTCGTCCTCTCTCTCTCTCTCTCTCTCTCGGCACGCACACACACACGCACGTATAAGATAGTAAATAGTAAACCAGATGCAGTATATAAGCGCATAAAACGAAATAAACAAATAGGTAGGTGTCCCGAAGTCATGACTTCCAAGCGTCCCTACAGCGATCTCCTCACCGCGGTGGAGCCCTCCACAAAACGCTCCAAAAAGAAGCAAGCAGAACACCGCGAGCTAGTGGTGGTTCTGACTCGGATTGTCCTGGCACCCGTGTCTTCCTCACGAGAGGGGTGCCATAACAAAAGAAAACTAGGCGCGACCGAAATAACGCGTGCGTCAGGGTCCCCGCCCAAAAAACCCAGAATAGACGAATCGAACGTGCCCCATACCACGGGACTTCCAGGCTCTCCGCGCCATGAGGGGGATGAGCCTCCCGTGAAGAACTTTACACACACTCCCCGCGAGGCAATACATAAGGGTAACATGGTACCACGTATTGTACTCACCAGGTGTGATGTAAATGTTAACACTTCCTCTTTCGTGAGCGAAGCCCCAAGCTCGAAAAACCCACCACCACCACCGGCAGGTCCCCGGATTAAGATTCTTCAGTTAAATGCCTCTAGATCTAGGTTAGTTATGGAAGAGGTCAGAGAACTGGTGGCAACCAAGAATCTAGACATAGTGCTTCTCCAGGAGCCTTACGCGTGGAAGATCTATGATGTCAATCAGGTCGCTGGTCTCGGCCAAAGTATTAAAGTGCTATCGGCGCGGCCAAATGATATTTGGACCGCAGTGGTCATAGCCAATCCCAATTTTGACGCAATCTATCTCTCAGAGCTCAGTACACCATTCTGCACATGTGCGGAAGTGCTGACACCAAGCTTCTCATTTCATGTCGTCTCAAGCTATTTTAAGTTTAGCGATGACAGGGAGGAGCACCTCAGTCACCTTGAAAAGGTCATGAATAGGCTGAGGGGTAAGAGAGTCCTGTTAGCCATCGATACGAACTCCGAATCCTCGCTTTGGTCTCCTGATGGAACCAATGAGGAAGGAGAGAAGATCGAAACTTTCATCGCAAGGTACGAGCTAACCGTGCATAACTCCAAGGCCCAGCCACCGACCTATGAGACGTTAAGAGCGAGGTCATATATTGACGTTACGCTGACGTCCAACATGAGTGATTTCATCCGCGCGTGGAAGGTGTGGCAGGACTGGACAAGTAGTGACCACAACGCAGTAGTAGTCGAGCTTGGGACCCCTAGGTCAAACTTGGAACGGCTTGAGGGTCGGAGAAGGTTTGACACCCGTAAAGCAGACTGGGAAAAGTTTGACGCAAGTCTTGCACGCTTGTCTACAAGCAGACTTGAGGGTCGCAGGCTTGACACTCCTGCTGACGTGGAAAGAGCGGCATTGTCTCTGACAGAGGTCATAGCGAACTCCTGTACAGAGGCAATACCGCGTAAAAGGAGGTTCAGTCGTTCCCACCCATGGTGGACCAAGAGGCTCACTCATATTAAGAAAGAGTGTTATAGGGCCCACAGGCGCGTTGGCATCGGGCAAAGAAATTCTGACGGCTTTGAGGTTCCGCGAAACCAATTAGTTAAGTGTGCAAAGCAAATTCGTAGAAAATATAAGAATAGTGTACGAGCCGCCAAGAATGAGAGCTGGAGGAACTTTGTCTCGTCGCACGGGAATGAGGAAAAGTGGGGCTTCGTCTATAAGCACGCGGCGAAAAAGACCCAACCTCAGGTGGCACTTAGTGCCATCCGGCGAGGCAATAGACACACGTTGAGCATGAAAGAAACGGCCAGCGCTTTGCTCGATGCACACGTCCCTGATGATGTAGTGGAAGACGATGGACCGGAGCTCCAAGAAATTAGGACCAGTGTCGAAGAACCTCCGGACACTGATGACGCGCCTACCTTCTCCAAGGGAGAGGTTAAGAGCGCAGTTAGGTTATTTAAAAACAACAAATCTCCCGGCTCCGATCTAATCGAGGTTAACGTCCTGAAGAGAGCGGTAGCAGTCATTCCCCAGTACTTCGTCGCGCTCTTCAACGCATGTTTAACCCTCGGCGTCTTCCCGGCCGCTTGGAAGGAAGGTAAGCTCGTGTTTCTTGTCAAGGGGGAAGACAAGGATCCGAGTGACCCGAAAACCTACAGGCCTATTTGTCTCCTCTCAGTTATCGGAAAGCTTTTTAAGAGACTTCTCTCATGGCGTATCCACTCTACGGCCGCTCCTAATGGTGGGATCTCGGACAGACAGTACGGATTCTGCGCTGGTCGCTCCACCGAAGATGCCATCGTTGAGCTCCGCCGACTAGTTAGAAGTTCCGATGCTCTGTACGTCCTCGCTATCCTCTTTGATATCAAGGGCGCATTCGATAATGTTCTTCACGTGGTAGTCCTACATGCTTTAAAACAAGCAAATTGCCCGAGGAACGTCTACAGAGTCATCCAAAGTAATTTTTAGAATAGGACCGTGAAAATCTCATGGTGTACAGAGGAGACATCAAAGCAGGCAACGAAGGGATGTCCGCAGGGTTCCGTTTTGGGCCCGCCTTTTTGGAACGTTTCATTCGACCTGCTCCTCAAAGTCCTTGAAACTGTGGCCGGTATAGATTTTCTTGCATACGCTGACGACTTAGTCGTACTAGTGCATGCTAACTCTCGGGCTGAGCTTGAACGGAAAGCTCAAGCCGCAGTAGACAAGGTGGTTGAATGGTGCAGCCTTGTGAAACTTCATATCTCGGAGACCAAGACAGAGGCTATCTTTCTCAAACGTCAGGCTCCGAAAGTAGCAGAGATCGGCCACAGCAGACCAGATAGGAAGAGAAAAAGGAAAACCCAGAAAAAACTCGACCCACAAAAGCGTCCTCCAATAGTGAAGGTCAATGGGAAAAGTCTCCAGGTGAAGCAAACAGTCAGATATCTAGGAGTTTACTTTGACGATGGGATGGGAATAACTTCGCATGTGAAGTACCTAGGGGGTAAAGTCACGCGTACGTTTAATAATTTGAGATATCTGGCTCGGCGAACCTGGGGACTTAAACATGGTACCTTGAAGACAATCTATCAAGGGGTGTTCAGCCCAACAGTTGCTTATGCAGCTGCCGGCTGGGCGGGCCTTTGCACCTCCCGCGACACCCGCAAACTCCTCAGCATTCAAAGGACATCGTTGATTTCAGTAACCGCAGCCTATTTGACAGTATCAGCCGAGGCACTTTGCGTGGTTGCTGGCACGATGCCCATCGACATCCTCCTCGAGAAAAGGGTCGCTATATATAAGGTTAGGCATGGCATCGAGGCAAAATTAGGTAACCAAATGTTCAGACCCGGCGAGCCCGATGTCATCCCCAGACTCGAGGAGGAAGCTCGTGACCTCTGGCAATCCCGCTGGGCTTCGTCGACCAAAGGGAGAGCCACCTATCAGTTCTTCAGTGACGTTCGAGAGAGAATCAATGCCAAGTGGTTTGAGCCAAACTTCAACAGAACTCAGATCCTAACTGGGCACGGCGACTTCAGAGAGAAACTGCACTCGATGAATCTCGTGCCCAGCGGGGACTGTGTCTGTGGAGCGGAAGACACGGCTAGGCACTTCCTTCTTGAATGTCCACAAAACATCGTACTTAGGCAAAAACTTATACAAAGGAGCTAAAGCTCAACAACGTCCTAGGCCCGATTTTTGACTTACACGCACTCTATACTGACACATATACCAAAACACCCCAACTTTGTCGAACGCGGAGGGTTTCAGGGGGTCCAGGCGGGACCCCGCGATTGCGCCGCCCAGTGGTTCCCCGCGGATGTGGTGTGGTCTCCAGTAAAGAACTGACAGGCTGCACCGCAACTGAAGCAATCGTTCCATCAAGTGGGTTCAACACCTTAGTCGCCTGCGACTTAGGGTTGGCCTGCTCGCCAATGGACTGTGAATTTTTCCTTTGCCCTGTCACTTGGTCGGTTTTCGCTGGAAGGTAGATAATTAGCAGAGCCCGAAAGGGAGGCGTATGGGCCACAGAGCCTAGGTAGCATGGCAGTATGGCCGCTGTGAGCTATTCCAGCGAACCCAGCTCCCTCGAATGGATGTCCCTATCTACCTTTTAGCGAAACTGCTTGGGTGTGTCCTGTGAAAGAGAGCCGCATGCGAGTTCTCCAACGGGTCATCCGTGCGGCTGCATGACCGGTTATAAACGTGGAATTTAGAACTCTGTACGGGAGCCGCTTGCGTTCGGGCAGAAGGGCTGAATCCCCCGGGTCCACGTCCCGCTGAAAGTCAACAAGTAAAACGCGTTATTTGGCCGAGTAGGGGATTAAAGGCTAAACAACGGACGTAGCAGATTCGAACGCCGGTCGACGTACGGAAGTCAATAAGACTTGCCTACACGCAAATTACACTGACACGTATACAGTAACAATTTCTTTTTCGAACGCGAACGAGGGTACAGGGGGTCCGGGCGGGACCCCGCGATTGCGCCGCCCTGTGGTTCCCCGTGGATGCAGCGTGGCCTAACAAGCTGCGCTGTAACTGAAGCAATCGTTCCATCAAGTGGGTTTAACACCTTTGCTGCTTGCGGCTTAGGGTTGGCCTGCTCGCCAATGGACTGTGAATTTTTCTCTTGCCCGCTCACTTGGTCGGTTTCGCCGGGAGGCAGTTAACCCGTAGAGCCCGAAAGGGAGGCGTATGGACCACAGAGTCTAGGTAGCATGGCGGTATGGCCGCTGTGAGCTATTCCAGCGAACCCAGCTCCCTTGAAAGGATGTCCCTATCTACCGGATTCCTTGTTGGACCTCCGTAGGGTGCGGACGTGTTTTCGGAGCTCTCCGGTCATCGAAATGTAAGTACCACCTCGTGTGGTCTAATGTGTTTACTAACATTAAATATAATTTTATATTAATATATTGTTAGAGAATATATTATTTTTCATATATTAAATGATATATTTTATATATTACTGATATATAAACGAAAATTGTATTAGAAAATTTTAATGTTTCGAGAAAATTTTATAATTGAATGTACACGTGTTTATTATTGTTAAATTAGTTTTTAGATAATATAAATAATTTTCCCTTAAAATATATTAATATATTACTCTAACTATATATAGATATACGATAAATGTCGGCTAGAATTAGAAATAAAATTGATTCAAGCTTTAGAAGTTTTGAAATTTTGTAAAATTTTCCTAAAAGAGGAAAAAGATAGAGAATAATGCCGCATAAAATAATTAATATTCTACTGATAATGACAAGATTTATATTGATGTATTGTTGGTGATTATATTATTTTTTTTTATATATTAAACGATATATTTTATATTAATGATACATTAAGCTTAAAGAAAATTGTAGGAAAAATTTAAAACTTTAAGAAGTTTTATATATATAGATATATGTTTGTTTGTTGCTGTAAAAGTGGATTTTACTTATTATAAATAATTTTTCCTTAAAATTTATTAATATAATGCCCCAACAATGTATAAATATGCGATATATGTTGGCTATAATTAGAAATAAAAATGATTTCAGTTTTAAAAGTTTTTAAAAATTTTGAAAAATTTTCCTAAAAGAGGAAAAGGATAGAGAATAATGCTCCATAAGAATCTATATCTCTACTAACAATAATATAATTTATGATAATATATTGTTGGAGAATATATTATTTTTTCATATATCAAATGATATACTTTATATTAATAATACATTAAGTTTAAAGAAAATTGCATTGAAGATTTAAAGTTTTTAAGAAATTTTATATATATAGATATACGTATGTTTGTTGTTGTAAAAGTAAATTATACTTAAGAGGAGGTCACGTATCTCTGTCCTTTTCTAATCAAAGAAATTATTTTTTTACAAAAACTAATAACTTTATCAAAAAATAAAGAGAAAGCCGCATCTTGCATCAAAAAAAGCAATATTTTCTTTGATAAGAAAAAATTAATTTTATTGCTTCGTTTTCAAGAGAACCTTGAAAAATCAAATTGTCTACCCTAACCTCTATGATTTAAGTTTTTCAAGGTTTTCTTGAAAACGAAGCAATTAAATTAATTCTTTCTTATCAAAGAAAATATTGCTTTTTTTATTACGAGATGCGGCTTTCTCTTCATTTTTTGATAAAGTTATTAGTTTCTGTAAAAAACTCAATTTTTTGATTAGAAAAGGACAGAGATACGTGACCTCCTCTTAATATAAATAATTTTCCCTTAAAATATATTGTTATATTACTCCAACAATATATAGATATGCGTTATATGTAGGCTAGAATAGGAAATAAAATTGATTTAAGCTTTAAAAGTTTTCAAAGGTTTTTGAAATTTGAAAATTTTCCTAAAGGAGGAAAAGGATAGAGAATGATGCCGCATAAAAAATTTATATTCTACTAACAATAACCTAATTTATAATAATATATTGTTGGAGAGTATATTATTTCTCATATATTAAATGATATATTTTATATCAATGATACATTTAAGTTTAAAGAAAATTGCATTGAAAGTTTTAATTTTTAAGTTATTTTGTTTATGTATGTTTGTGGTTACAAAAGTAATTTTTACCTAATATAAATAATTTTCCCTTAAAATATATTAATATATTACTCCAACAATATATATATATGCGGCATGCGTCGACTCGAATCGGAAATAAAACTGATCTAAATTTAATAATTTTTCGAATTTTGAAAATTTTCCTAAAGGAGGAAAAGGATAGGGAATGATACAGTTTTAATGATCTGTATTCTACTTATATAACATAATTTAGAATAATATATTGTTGGGAAATATATTATTCATTACACATTGAAGGACATACTTTATATATTGGCGATTTATTGATGAAAATTGTTTCAGAAAATTTTAAAAATTTTAAGATATCTTATAAATGCAGATACGTGTTTCTGTCCCTGTTAAATTAGTTTTTACGTAATATAAATAATTTTCCCTTATAATATATTAATATCCCTAGTGGAAATCGAATCTGTGAATAACTGGGAATAACTGGAAATAACTGGAAATAACTGGGAATAACTGTGAATAACTGGGAATAACTGTTATAAACTGTTCAGTTTGAGACAGGAATAACAGTTATTCCCATTTATTCCCAGTTATTCCCAGTTATTCCCAGTTATTCTCAGTTATTCCCAGTTATTCACAGTTTATAGCTTAAAAATAATTTGAAAAAACAGAGGTACGAATAACAGTTATTCCCAAATATATTTATAATAGAAAAAAAAATTAAAAAAAATTTTTTTGTTTATTTTTTCAAATTTATATTTTTCAAATTATTTTTAAACTAAACTGTAAATAACTGGGAATAACTGTGAATAACTGTGAATAACTGGGAATAACTGGGAATAACTGTTATTCCTGTCTCAAACTGAACAGTTTATAACAGTTATTCCCAGTTATTCACAGATTCGATTTCCACTAGGGATATTAGCCCAGCAATATATAAATATGCGGCATACGTTGGCCAGACTCGGAAATAAAACTGATTTAATTTTAGAAAGTCTCAAAATTTTGAAAATTTTCTAAATAGAATAGGATAAAGAATAATGCCGCTTGAGAGAATTTACAATTTATAATGATATATTGTTGGAAATATATTATTTTTTCATATATGAGATGATATATTTTATATATTAGAATATATAAGAACTCAATGTAATCTGCTTTGAAAAGTTTAAAAGACTTATAAATTTTTATAATGATATACACGTGTGCTTGTTATTATAAGAGTAGTTTTTGCTTAATATGAATAATTTTCCCTTAAAATATATTAATATATTATTCCAACAATGTATAATTATGCGGCATGCGTCGACCAAAATCATAAATAAGATTGATTTAAATCCTAAACTTAGAATTAAAAATTTCTCCTAAAAAAGAAAAGGACAAAGTACAACGCCGCGAGGAAATACATTTATTTTACTAACAACAAATAGGATCTACAGTGATATATTGTTGGAGAGTATATTATATTTGGTATATATGAGTGATATATTTTGTATATTAGTGATATAATTATACATAATGGAAAACTTTACAGAAATTCGAAATTTCAGAAATGTCAGATAATTACATACACATGTGTTTATTGTAACAAAGAGTAGTTCTCACTTAATAAAAATAATTTTCTCTAAAAATATATTAATATATTGCTCCAACAGTATATGTACTGCGACAAATGCTGGTCGAAATCACGAACAAAATTCATTTAAAATTTGGAACTTTGGAAGTTCTTATAGGAGGAAAAGGCAAATCTTTAATGCCGCATGAGGGAATAAATATCTAAGCTGATAGGATAACGATACACTGCTGGAAAATATATTATTTTGTATATTAGTTGATATATTATCGTATATCAATGATATTAAATTAATAGAGTAGAACTTCAATGTAAAGTCTCAAGTTTAGTAATTTTAGTCAATTGTATATACATGCGTTGTTGCAATGGAGAGTAGATTCTGCGCCATAAAATAATTTTCTCTAAAATACATTATTATATTGCTCCAGCAGTGTATAAATTGCGACATGCGTTGGCTAAAAACCAAGAATATAATTATTTTAGGATTAGAAATCCTGAAAGCTCTCGAAAGATCCTTTTGAAAGGGGAAGTATACTGCTCGCGTGGGGGAATGTATAGGCGGGGGCATGGATACCACCCATAGCTCCTAACGAATGCTCTTTATTATGATATAGCCTGTTCATTGCCTCATGCGGGACAGGTTATGCAGAGAGGGCGTGTGCAAGACGTGTAGGGATCTTCGCAATCATAAAATGAAAGTTTTCCGCGATAATGGCGCGCAGGCTTAATACAAAGTTTTCTTGCATGCGCGACCGCATTAAAGGATAAATTAGATGCCGTAGAACAAATTTAGACACCTTCGAAGGTTGGAAAATTCTCCTACTGACCGAGAATGGAGTCGCGTTGTTTTAAATTGAGTCATTTATTATAAGCTTCTGGTTTGCCCTTGCAAAGGCTTTCACACGCTCTCTCGTCAATATATAACAATCTAGAAATATAGGAACTGCGTCTCGTTATTTGCGTCTATTTTGTGCATCATACGCGAGTGGGCGCGAGGGTGAATATACGAGGGCTTTTGCGGATTTTCGTAAACTTAAGAATAAAATTAAAGTGATGCGCGATATGGCTGTGCATGCCTTTACAGAATTTCCCTGCATGCGCAGCCATATTTATTAGGCAGACCATGTTTTAAAAATAGTATTAAATGTTTATCAGGGTCGAAATAATGTTCCTATTGACCGATAATCAAGCGGCGTTTTAAAGTAAAATATGGCTCGTTTCTCAATATGTCCTTGATTAGGCTCGCTCGCGCCCTCTCGCCAGCATTCACGTACGAGTGATTGCTCATAGATCCCGTTTAGCCCCCATACGATATCTGGGGAGAGCGCGTGGGATAATATGTGAGGACTTTGCGATTCTTCCTAAAATTAAAAACCAGAGCTAATAACGCTCTAACTGGTGGAAGTAGTTTTCTAGTAGTAGTCAAATCAAGACATGTTTTTCCTCAACGTCCTCGCACAGGCCCTCACGTGCTCCCCTGCCTCATCCTGGTGACCTCGCGGCTGAGCGGGTCTGGAAGTATGTGAAATACTTCTAGAAATACTCAAGACATTGATAACACATAATAAAATTATAAATGAAATAAACACAGTCATAAAAACACTACATTAGATCAAATTAAAGTAAAATAAATAACACAATAGTATTGCACTACATAAACATAAATACATATGTGCACGCCGGTGGAGATGCTTCTGCGCTGCGTGGGTCCGGTCTGTAAGTGGAAGCATATACAGACGCACACAAACAAAAGCAGCACAATTAACTCTTGTGCTGTGGGAAAATCTTGCTCCCGCTTCTTGGGCCCGAGCGGCGAATAAAGGGGGGTATAATGCATCTTAAGCATAATATTGGACGCCGGATACGGGCCTGGGACGCGCGGGGCGGGGAACTTCAACCGTGTCTGGAAATACACACAGACGCATAACACTATCACATATAAAGTCACCTACTTACTGGGAGGGATGGCACCTGGCCTCGCTTCCTGGTCCCACGTGGTGTTTGAGGGGGAGGGGCAAGCGCGTTTTTACGCATATTTATCCGGGCGTGGGTCTGGGTTAAGCGGGGGTAGGTCGGATCTTACCACACATGGACACACACAAAAAACACTCTCACCACATCACATAAAATAAACACAATATATTGACACTGACAAAAATGGTTTGGCGACGCGGGAGTCTAGCCTACACGTAGAAGCATATACAAAAACACTGAACATAAGGTAATACTTCTCAGTTTGTTCCAAGGGACGCTTGCCTCCGCTTCTCAGACCCGCGCGACGTACAAGGGGGGCACAAAACGTTTTTACGCATAACATAGGGTGTCGGATGCGGGTCGGGACGCGGGGGGCACGATACACACGAACACATAACACTATCACACGTAAAGTCACTCACTTATGAGAGGGGATGGTACCTGGCCTCGCTTCCCTGACTCATGTGGTGTTTAAGGGGGAGGGTGTCGACGCGTTTTTACGCATATCTATTTGGACATGGATCAGGGTCGGGCGTGGGCGGGTCGGATCTCACCACACACGGATTCACACAAAAGACACGCAGTAACATTAACAAAACCCAGCTGTTCGTGCTAAGGAGCGCGCCCGTTGCCGTTTCCCAGACTTGCACAATTTAATTCTTGGGGGGAACTAAAGCGTCTTTACGCATGCATACATTAGTTGTGGGTCTGGGACTGTGCGGCGAGGGGTGGGCCCTGGATACAGATAAACACATACCCAGACATAAAACTTTAGAACAACCACTCTCAATTAAGAAGGAGGGCACCCTGCCCCGTGTCCGGGCCTCGCTCGGTGTTAAGGGGGGCTCTAATGCGTTTTTACGCTTGAGATTTTGTATTCCGATGCGGTTCTGGGACTATGGGACTGGGTGCACTTTGTTTACACAAGAATAGATCATAAACACAGAACAACACTAACAAACGGTAAAATATTTTGGGGCGGAAGGAACTTGACTCCATTTCTGGGCTTGCACGGCGGGGGCATGCTCTGTTGGTCGCGCGTGGCGTAATATACTCTACATGGTATTCTGTCTGGCTCCGGGTCTCGGGCCCGAGCGACATCACTGGGGGGAATAAAGTGTTTTTACGCATAGCACATGATTCGCTGTGGGTTCGGGACCCTGAGGGCCTGATGGCTGAGTTCATTAATATAAGGGGGTTCTGAATACATGCACAAAGACATAACACTGTAACATTCTGCGCAATATTAACACAATAAACGAATAAATAGCAGCCGCCAGGTGAACGGGTTGCCGAAATTTACTGATGGAGCGTGATGCGTGGATCCGCTGTATTGACGGTCTATGATTGTATACTGTGGAATTGATGTGCCACAATGGGGTAAAACATTCAGCCTTTAACTCTTATTACCTTATCGACATTACAGAAACAGCCCATAGAGGCCTAATATTGCATGAATTTTCCTCCATTGTGGTGCGTGCACATGCATAAGGGAATAAATTCCAGAATAAAGCGTAGGAGATAAGTATATAAATTACCAACTGACTCTTGCGGCTGCAGGCCGGGTGTACCCTTTACTACTAAAACTCTAAATATACAAACTCTCTTCCGAACATGCCTCGGAAGATGTGAAAGCCGTGGAAATTCCCCGGCCTGTAGCTGCAAGCCCAAAATTAATTTAAGGCCGGACTCCGTGGAATAGCCACGGTGAACGGCCATTATTTACCGTCTGTCCCACACTAAATAATATGCGAAGGGACGTTGCCATGATTACGACTAACATAAAACAATGGAGCCGTCGGTGGGTATGGCGCCCGTGGGTGTTCGCGAAACGCATAAAACTTATAAATCTAATAGACTTTTAATCTCACCTGAGACCACATATATGCAGGCTGCGAACACGCGCGGGCGTTCTTGCCCTAAGATGTGCCAATACTTTGGAGTGTAGGGTTCGGGGCCAGCGCGGCTAATCCGGTAGACATGTTAATTACATTAAAAACAAAATTTAATCTAGAGTTGGTGGATGGCTGCGGGCGCGCGACCCGGCATTCTATTATAAAACGGTTTTAGCTGCTACGGGCTGGGCCCTCTGATCCTTTGACAAATACTGACATACAGGGAAATTAATCCTATTAGGTAATAATTACTAAAAAAAATCAACGGATCGGAAACGGCCTGGCTCGCGGTGGCGTGGTTGCGGTGTATTTAAAACCAGGCCCTGGGGGGTAGCCCCGGTATACTGGACAATATATTTTAATATAGGAATAAAAATATAAATAAATAAACACATAAATAAATAAATAAATAAACATTAAATAAACATGTAACATGCGATATGACACAGTACGCACACAAACAAACAAACACACATGTAAACACATAAACAAACCCAAATATGTCTTTCGAGGGGGGTAGCGTCCTTATGCTGCGCCCGATAAATCGTGAGCAACGCACAGAACCTAGTGACACTGTATGGCTGAGTAAAAGATAAACAGGCCTAGCCCATGATAAGGGTCGTTGAAGTAGCCACAAAGGTTACGGTATTAAGAATTAAGCGGCACACACTTAACCCTAGCTAGGGCAGTCCGGGATAGCCAACCCCGTCTCGAGTGAATTTCATCACCCAAGCCCTGGACAATACACTAAGCACAACTCCTCAAAAGAGTAATGCTTGGCAATAAGCTGGGTGTACAGGGGTGTCTGCCTCCCCTCGTGAGACAACTCTCCTTCCTCAACTCTCCTCTTTATCCCCAGCCCATAACCTTTGTAACTCACACATCATAAATAACAACATCCCATCATAATCACACAGTCAAACAAATTAGGAACTCTACCAATCTGCTACCCTCACACATCTTACCTTACCATCCAACCTTACTATGTACTGAGTTAAAACAAAAATAATAATAATAGAGAAACATGTCCTGGTGCGCCGGGGGCTCCACACGGGCCTGCAAACGGATTAAGGTGAATCCACTTATGTCTACATAAACTTTTAGCCTTAAGAAGATGGCAAATACTAACTAAATAGTCATGGTAATGTCCCCTCATTGTCCATGTCACCACGCAGAGCCGACCTTAAACAAGTAATAAGTATTATAGATTGAATAATAAAAATAATAAAAAACATAGTAGTATTAAAATAATTATATTTCAACGCACTGCGGGTTGGATGGCGGAGAGCCAACTGTTAGACCTTTTGGGGCGACCGTGGCTACAAAGCAGAATAGAGCTGAGCGGCACAGTTACACACACAAACACTCAGCTTCCGAATACCACTCACATTAAACAGCTAACCTTACTACTGTGTCAATTTACTAACCAACTAATTCTAACTAATCATTTCTATATACCAATACCAAATCGGCCACCCTTAGCCGACTAGAGCTACCTTCCAGGCTCAACAATTAGCTACCTTCTGGACTTGAATAACTCACTAATTGTTAACATATACTAAAATCAATTATAAATGGCTGCCTCCTAAGCCTAAGGGCTGCCTTCCAAGCCCAAAGTATACAACAATTTTAAAAGGCCGATTTAAGCCCTTTTATGTAGCCCCATCCTCATTTATCTGAGATCTCAATACTCAGACCCACAAAGTATTTGGAAGTATAATTGAGAATGTTTCCACACAAGTATGACTGTCTGTAAAAATGCATGAATAAATAGACTGTATGAATGTGTTAGTCAGAAAGGCTGGTTCAGAAACCCATTTCGGATTTCGGCCCTTTAGCCAACTGAATCTTTCGTGCAGCCACTACGGAGTTTCATCTCCGTATTGGTCGTTAAGGTTCAGCTGTCGCTCCAATCACCTCGGAAGCGAGCACCATTATCCTTAAACTTAGCTATCTAGAGTGACAACGGCTGATCGGGAAATTGTCACTCAGGGTCTTCTAAAACTATTCGTGCGAGTCCAGGCGGGACTCAGCGAGCAGGCCTCCCCGTGGTTCCCCGTGGGTGCAGAGTATTCGAACGCGGACTCTGTAGCGAAACTGCTCGTCTTGCATAACCAATGTGGATGAACAACCCAAAGGAGATAACCATAGTTATTGATGACCACTTCGCGTTCGGACTCGTCTCGATGGGAATCCTTAGGTTGCTCTAAAGCTTGGGCGCCAGCAAGCACAAGAATTTCTCCAAGTCCGAGTTTCTTGCATGGTTTCAGCTAGAAAGGGAGGAAATCCTATTGACAGACTGTAACGTCGGACTGTGCGGGTACATGGGCACTCGTGACAATGTTACTTGTGTCCCGCTGACCTACCGGTCCCTGTCGTTCTTTCAGTCAATCGGTACCGGATGAGCGATAAACTGCATTACAGGCCGGCGCGGAAGCATACCGAACTACGGGAGATACTGTCCCTATCTACCTTTTAGCGAAACTGCCTGGGTGTCGTGTTTCCTGTGAAAGAGAGCCGCATGCGAGTTCTCCAACGGGTCACCCGTATCAACTGCATGACTGGTTATAAACGTGGAATTTAGAATTCTGTACGGGAGCCGCTTGCGCTGGGCAGATGAGCCGAATTCTCCGGGTCCACGTCCCGCTGAAAGTCAACAAATGAAACGCGTCATTTGGCTAAGCAGAGAATTAAGGCTAAGCAACGGGCAGAGCAGATTCGATAGCCGCTGCAATGCTCGGGAGTCAAATGGGACTCAGAAAAGTGTTTAACGTATTGCTCGATCGAGAAATCGATCGGGTTGCCCGGGGGCACGGCTTCGGCTGTGCTGCCCGGGCATTTTACGTTAAGCGTTTTTCACGGTCGCAGGTATCAGTCTGGGGGTCGTAAGACCCTAATACGGACAGAGGTAGCAAGTGTGAGTCTGGGAGTTTCGACTTTCGAAACTCCAATACGGACATTAGAATCAATTAAAAATAAAAGGCCCATAATAAATAAAAATCCATAAACAAAAAACAAAAATAAAACTCAAAACTCAAATTCTCGAACGCTTCTGAACGCCGCTGGTGCACGGTGCACTGTGTACCAGGATAATATAAGAAGGCATGCCTTGTATGAGCTGTAAGAGGACATCTGGGGAATCAATCCAAGACAGGGAGCACGCTCGTCGCCTTACTTGGAAGGTTGCGAACACGGCTCCTATAGTCTGGAGGGAAGACAACCAGTTTTTCAGACGACTGCTCATGCGGGCTAGGGCCAAATCATCATCCTAGAGATCCGGAGTCGAAGGACCGAGGTTTTTCGTCGATTCCGGAACTCTTTATTTATTTATTTATTTATTTAAAATATTTCTTCAAAGCTCAGTTTTAGAGCGAAGCTCTCTCGTTTTTCTTCCTCTCCTTCCGTCTCGTATTTTCTTCATTCTCGTTTTCATTTTCATTTTCATTTTCATTTTTTCATTTTCATTTTCATCTTCATTTTTCATTTTCATATTCATTTTCTTCTTCATTTTCTTCATTATTAATATTTATTTATTTATTTTCTTCCTTTTCTTTTCTTTTCTTTCCCCCCCCCCCTGCGTTTCGTTTAGTTTCAATATAGGTATAGGTGAATTAGGTGTCCTTACGTTGCGAATGCTTTCATGCGCGTTGCTTGTGTAGCTGTTCCGTCGTAGGCGATCATCCTGCCGTGCTTTGTCTTATAATAGTTATTAAGCGTATAAGTTAGGCGTGCGGTGCGTAGCGTCCTGCGTTTTTGCGTTTTGCGCTTGCGTTTGCGATTCTCGATAAGTCAAAGCAATGCGTAGGATGAAAAAGCAATGCGTAGGGACTTGGACGAAAAAGCAATGCGTATAGACTTGTAAAATTTCTCATTTTTATTTTTATTTATTTATTTATTCTATTTAATATTAAACCTTCGGACAGGTAAAGTTAAAAAGCAACGCGTAAAGACTTGTATAAAAATCGATTTATTTATATATTTATTTAATTATTTTATTTTCGGTTGTTTACTTATTTTAGGTGTTGTGGAGAATGGCCTCCGGTTGTCCATAAGACAGCCGGGGGCCATGGCTCTTTAATCTCTTTTAGCTATTTAGCCCTTAGGGCCGGTAACCTTTAAGCAGGTAAAATAAGAAAAGCAATGCGTAGGGACTTAGAAAATAAAATGAAATAACTCATTTGGTAAATTAGAATTAATGGCCCCTGACTGTCAGCAGATGAACAGCCAGGGGCCATGTCTCGTTAGGGGCCCTTCGAGTGCGAAAGTCCGGGAATTGTAAATATATGTATATATGTAAATATCGTGAATGAGGTTGAGGATAATTGTAAATAGAAATTGTATATAAAGAACGGAAGCCGCGAAGGGTGGGACGTCCAAGTGCAAAAGTCGGTAGCCGGTGTAAGGAAGGTTTTGGGGTATGCGGGTCGGGTTGAAATGTATATAGTCCCCATCTCTCTCTCTCTCCAAAACACTGTACCCACTATTCCCCACTCGCCTCACTACTAACCACCATTGTAAATAGCTACTAACCTTCCCCAGTAGGTGCACCATGGATGGTATTTGGTCGCACCTCCCTCGTTAGGAGATTTCCCAGGCTTAGCTAGATTGTAAATAGTTAGTGTAGGATAAGTGTAAATAAAAGATTTTTCACCTAAGTAGCTAATAGCTGCAAGGTGGTAGGTGCCTGGAAGTTAGAATCAGAGATCAATTTAGCTTAGCTTAGAACAAAATCCCGTAAATTATAGAGCCGATCATGCATGTCGGCGTCGTCTCGGCGCCCGGCCTATCTGGCGATGTGCATGATCGGGACTGTGGCTGGCATAGGAAAGGATAGGTTAACAGCGCTAGATAGGTTGATAGCGCTAGCTCTAGCTTTCTGACTCCCTAGTCAGTCACCCCAAGTCCTCGTCCTCTCTCTCTCTCTCTCTCTCTCTCTCTCTCGGCACGCACACACACACGCACGTATTAGATAGTAAATAGTAAACCAGCTGCAGTATATAAGCGCATAAAACGAAATAAACAAATAGGTAGGTGTCCCGAAGTCATGACTTCCAAGCGTCCCTACAGGGATCTCCTCACCGCGGAGGAGCCCTCCACAAAACGCTCCAAAAAGGAGCAAGCAGAACACCGCGAGCTAGTGGTGGTTCTGACTCGGATTGTCCTGGCACCCGTGTCTTCCTCACGAGAGGGGTGCCATAACAAAAGAAAACTAGGCGCGACCGAAATAACGCGTGCGTTAGGGTCCCCGCCCTAAAAACCCAGAATAGACGAATCGAACGTGCCCCATACCACGGGACTTCCAGGCTCTCCGCGCCATGAGGGGGATGAGCCTCCCGTGAAGAACTTTACACACACTCCCCGCGAGGCAATACATAAGGGTAACATGGTACCACGTATTGTACTCACCAGGTGTTATGTAAATGTTAACACTTCCTCTTTCGTGAGCGAAGCCTCAAGCTCGAAAAACCCACCACCACCACCGGCAGGTCCCCGGATTAAGATTCTTCAGTTAAATGCCTCTAGATCTAGGTTAGTTATGGAAGAGGTCAGAGAACTGGTGGCAACCAAGAATCTAGACATAGTGCTTCTCCAGAAGCCTTACGCGTGGAAGATCTATGTTGTCAATCAAGTCGCTGGTCTCGGCCAAAGTATTAAAGTGCTATCGGCGCGGTTAAATGATATTTGGACCGCAGTGGTCATAGCCAATCCCAATTTTGACGCAATCTATCTCTCAGAGCTCAGTACACCATTCTGCACATGTGCGGAAGTGCTGACACCAAGCTTCTCACTTTATGTCGTCTCGAGCTATTTTAAGTTCAGCGATGACAGGGAGGAGCACCTCAGTCACCTTGAAAAATTCATGAATAGGCTGAGGGGTAAGAGAGTCCTGTTAGCCATCGATACGAACTCCGAATCCTCGCTTTGGTCTCCTGATGGAACCAATGAGGAAGGAGAGAAGATCGAAACCTTCATCGCAAGGTACGAGCTAACCGTGCATAACTCCAAGGCCCAGCCACCGACCTATGAGACGTTAAGAGCGAGGTCATATATTGACGTTACGCTGACGTCCAACATGAGTGATTTCATCCGCTCGTGGAAGGTGTGGCAGGACTGGACAAGTAGTGACCATAACGCAGTAGCAGTCGAGCTTGGGATCCCTAGGTCAAACTTGGAACGGCTTAAGGGTCAGAGAAGGTTTGACACCCGTAAAGCAGACTTGGAAAAGTTTGACGCAAGTCTTGCACGCTTGTCTACAAGCAGACTTGAGGGTCGCAGGCTCGACACTCCTGCTGACGTGGAAAGAGCGGCATTGTCTCTGACAGAGGTCATAACGGACTCCTGTACAGAGGCAATGCCGCGTAAAAAGAGGTTCAGACGTTCCCACCCATGGTGGATTAAGAGGCTCACTCATATTAAGAAAGAGTGTTGTAGGGCCCGCAGGCGCGTTGGCATCGGGCAAAGAAATTCTGACGGCTCTGAGGTTCCGCGAAACCAATTAGTTAAGTGTGCAAAGCAAATTTGTAGAAAATATAAGAATAGTGTACGAGCCGCCAAGAATGAGAGCTGGAGGAACTTTGTCTCGTCGCACGGGAATGAGGAAAAGTGGGGCTTCGTCTATAAGCACGCAGCGAAAAAGACCCACCCTCAGGTGGCACTTAGTGCCATCCGGCGAGGAATAGACACACGTTAAGCATGAAAGAAACGGCCAGCGCTTTGCTCGATGCACACGTCCCTGATGATGTAGTGGAAGACGACGGACCGGAGCTCCAAGAAATTAGGACCAGTGTCGAAGAACCTCCGGACACTGATGACGCGCCTACCTTCTCCAAGGGAGAGGTAAAGAGCGCAGTTGGGTTATTTAAAAACAACAAATCTCCCGGCTCCGATCTAATCGAGGTTAACGTCCTGAAGAGAGCGGTAGCAGTCATTCCCCAGTACTTCGTCGCGCTCTTCAACGCATGTTTAGCCCTCGGCGTCTTCCCGGCCGCTTGGAAGGAAGGTAAGCTCGTGTTTCTTGTCAAGGGGGAAGACAAGGATCCGAGTGACCCGAAAACCCACAGGCCTATTTGTCTCCTCTCAGTTATCGGAAAGCTTTTTGAAAGACTTCTCTCATGGCGTATCCACTCTACGGCCGCTCCTAATGGTGGGATCTCGGACAGACAGTACGGATTCCGCGCTGGTCGCTCCACCGAAGATGCCATCGTTGAGCTCCAACGACTAGTTAGAAGTTCCGATGCTCTGTACGTCCTCGCTATCCTCTTTGATATCAAGGGCGCATTCGATAATGTTTTTCACGCGGTAGTCCTACATGCTTTAAAACAAGCAAATTGCCCGAGGAACGTCTACAGAGTCATCCAAAGTTATTTTCAGAATAGGACCGTGAAAATCTTATGGTGTACAGAGGAGACATCAAAGCAGGCAACGAAGGGATGTCCGCAGGGTTCCGTTTTGGGCCCGCCTTTTTGGAACGTTTCATTCGACCTGCTCCTCAAAGTTCTTGAAACTGTGGCCGGTATTGATTTTCTTGCATACGCTGACGACTTAGTCGTACTAGTGCATGCTAACTCCCGGGCTGAGCTTGAACGGAAAGCTCAAGCCGCAGTAGACAAGGTGGTTGAATGGTGCAGCCTTGTGAAACTTCAAATCTCGGAGACCAAGACAGAGGCTATCTTCCTCAAACGTCAGGCTCCGAAAGTAGCAGAGATCGGCCACAGCAGACCAGATAGGAAGAGAAAAAGGAAAACCCAGAAAAAACTCGACCCACAAAAGCGTCCTCCAATAGTGAAGGTCAATGGGAAAAGTCTCCAAGTGAAGCAAACAGTCAGATATCTAGGAGTTTACTTTGACGATGGGATTGGAATAACTTCGCATGTGAAGTACCTAGGGGGTAAAGTCACGCGTACGTTTAATAATTTGAGATATCTGGCTCGGCGAACCTGGGGACTTAAACATGGTACCTTGAAGACAATCTATCAAGGGGTGTTCAGCCCAACAGTTGCTTATGCAGCTGCAAGCTGGGCGGGCCTTTGCACGTCCCACGACACCCGTAAACTCCTCAGCATTCAAAGGACATCGTTGATTTCAGTAACCGCAGCCTATCGGACAGTATCAGCCGAGGCACTTTGCGTGGTTGCTGGCACGATGCCCATCGACATCCTCCTCGAGAAAAGGGTCGCTATATATAAGGTTAGGCATGGCATCGAGGCAAAATTAGGTAACCAAATGTTCAGACCCGGCGAGCCCGATGTCATCCCCAGACTCGAGGAGGAAGCTCGTGACCTCTGGCAATCCCGCTGGGCTTCGTCGACCAAAGGGAGAGCCACCTATCAGTTCTTCAGTGACGTTCGAGAGAGAATCAATGCCAAGTGGTTTGAGCCAAACTTCAACAGAACTCAGATCCTAACTGGGCACGGCGACTTCAGAGAGAAACTGCACTCGATGAATCTCGTGCCCAGCGGGGACTGTGTCTGTGGAGCGGAAGACACGGCTAGGCACTTCCTTCTTGAATGTCCACAAAACATCGAACTTAGGCAAAAACTTATACAAACATTCGGCCGAACATCCTGGCCGAACGAGGAACAAATCTTCGTTTCCTCGCCTGAATTCTTTGGCCTCTTTTGCAGATTCTGCGATGAGGCCCTACCTAATAAACTAAGACTCGAGGACGTTGAGGAGTAAAGACTCCGGAGGAGCTAAAGCTCAACAACGTCCTAGGCCCGATCTTGACTTACACGCACTCTACACTGACACATATACCAAAACACCCCAACTTTGTCGAACGCGGAGGGTTTCAGGGGGTCCAGGCGGGCCCCCGCGATTGCGCCGCCCAGTGGTTCCCCGCGGATGTGGTGTGGTCTTCAGTAAAGAACTGACAGGCTGCACCGCAACTGAAGCAATCGTTCCATCAAGTGGGTTCAACACCTTAGTCGCCTGCGACTTAGGGTTGGCCTGCTCGCCAATGGACTGTGAATTTTTCCTTTGCCCTGTCACTTGGTCGGTTTTCGCTGGAAGGTAGATAACCAGTAGAGCCCGAAAGGGAGACGTATGGGCCACAGAGCCTAGGTAGCATGGCAGTATGGCCGCTGTGAGCTATTCCAGCGAACCCAGCTCCCTCGAATGGATGTCCCTATCTACCGCGAAAGGAACGCGGACCATTCGGTAGTGTAGATCGTCTGTTTGTAGCTCCTCGTATTTACGTAGTTTTCTTGTGTTTCGAGTGTTTAATAAATAAAAATAGTGATCAATTAGTGTAGTGTTTAGTGCGACGAAGATTTTAAGTCTTTGTACGGTGTTTTTAGTTTAGTTTTCGTGGAGATATAAACATTTTAAATTTTCCCATAGGACTATACACGTGGTAGCTGTCTCGGATCTTTGCAGCTTCCTGGTGCATTTTCTCCGTCAGCGGGGCCGCCGGCGGGCATTGGGAATTTAGTTTAAGGTGAGATAGAGTGCATTTGTATAGTTTTTTAGGTAAATTATTGTTTATTTAAAATTTTGATTGTAAATATAATACATCGAAGAAATCTAATAGATCGAAAACGCCGGTATCGTACAGGTCTGAAAACCCCCGAGGGTTTCTTTACCTACATAGAGGTGGTTTCTCTCCCGATAGGGTTTGGGAATTCACGTGCTAGGGGTATAGTCTCTTGTCGGGGTGGGTCTTTTTGAGGGAATTTATGCTTGGGTTTTCGTCCTCATGACTCTTAAACCATAAAAACAGCGTTTTCATAGATAAACCCTACCCCCAAAAAATTGTCGGGGTTTGTCGGGTTTTTAGTAATTTCGTTGGGGAACGTCTAGGGTGGGTCTAGGTCCTGGGCCCTTATTTTCTTGCTTCAGTTAAGCTTGGGTTTTAGTTTCTAGAGGTCCACTAAAAGTTTTAGATCATAGAATTTAAATTATAGAGAAAAAACGTACCCCCTGAAAACTGTCGGGTTTTGTCGGGTTTTCTCGTATTCCGCGATTTTTGATTTTTTGTAGTTTCTGGGCTTGGGCCTATGCTTTCTTGGGTGTAATTGATTAAATAAAACTGATTTTGTGTGTAGGACCTCAAAATTCTGGGAGGCTCTCTCTACCTTATTAAAAGTTGTTGGGGATAGATTCTACCCGTAGTAGCTCTGTGGGAGCACCCCCCTGGTTCTAGTAACTTGGTGGGCGACTTCTAACAGGGTTGATTTTCTTAGTTTAGTAGGAACATAGTTTATTTTAAAGTTAGTTGGGGGTCGTTCTCTAGGGACTGCTCGGTGGGGGACCTCTCCCTGTCGGGAGAAGCCTTATGGGAACGTAGAGTTTTTCGTAGTTTTCTTGGGGTTTTAATGGATAGAGGCTCATCATGCCTAACAAGAAATTGAAGGCAGATGAGTTGGATAATCCGGAGGGTGGTGGGCCCAGTAGTAGTAAGCGGGTAGGTAGTACAGGTAGTTTAGCGAAACCTGTGGACTCAGAGTCAGCCCGTGAATCGTCGCGTGATAGGTCGCGATCGCGGACACCTCTGAGGTCAAGTAGGGAGAGTTTATTTATACCGAACTGGTCCGAATTGAAGAAAAAGAGAAAGAAGAGAAAGAAAAAGGACGTAACTAGTAAGGTTGAGGTTGTGCTTGAAAAGATGGAAGTGGATGGTAAGGGTGGTACGAAGCGGAAGCATGATTCTAAGTCTGAATCGAGTAATGACAAGAATGGGGATGGGGCGTTTGTAAATGTTGTGAATGAGAAGAAGAATGAATGTAATGCTAATGCCAAAAAAGTGTGTGAGTCTGTGCCTGATGATGTAGATGCTCTAATGAATGATATGAGGAAAGTGAGAGCGTCTTTAATGAATGTTGTGATAAATGACCCGAAGATTTCGCGTGCAATGAATCAAGCTGTCTTTGAATGCATGGATGGCTATGAGCGAATTGTAGCAAGGATGATTGAAAAGAATGCTGTGTTAAAAGGAAGACTGTATGAATGTGAAAAAATGAATGAAAGTTGGAAAGAGACGATTGTGAAAGTGAATGAGGTTGTTGAAAAAAGAGATATGAATGGTATGAGAAATGTGGATGCTAATGTGTCTGAATCTGTTGCTAGGAAGAGTTATGCTGTCGTGGTGAGTAATGCGGGAGAAAACGACATGAGTACTGAGGAAATTAAAAAGAATGTGTTACAGAATGTTAGTAAGGATGTGAATGTGAGAGTGAGTGCGGTGAGAAAGGTGAAGGATGGGATTGCGATTGAGACGAGGAGTGTGAAAGAGAAGGAAATTTTGTTAGGTTGTGAGAAATTCAGGGAAATTGGTATGAATGTTAGAGAAGCCAGGCCTATAATGCCGAAAATGATTGTGTACGATGTGCCTTGTGTTACGACGAATGAGACTTTGATGAATGAATTGTATGAAAGGAATTGTTCAAATGTGATAGAGATGAGTGAATTTAAGAAGAAGGTACGAATTGTTGGTAGGAATGGAAAGAAAGATGCAAGGGTTAGTAATGTTGTGATTGAACTTCCCTGGAGACTGCGTGAGTTCTTATTGAATGAAAGAAGAGTGTATGTTGAATGGAACTCGTATAGAGTGAATGATTATGACAGAGTTTACAGATGCTTTGCTTGTTATGGGTATGGACACAGAGCAAGTGAATGTACTGGTGAGAGACTGTGTTGGAAATGCTGTAAACCTGGTCATAAGGGTGAAAATTGTAAGAATGCTGCAGAGTGTGGAAATTGCCGAGTGAAAGGAGTGGAGTCGGACCACTCTGTCCTCTCGTATGAATGTCCTGAATACAGGAGAAGAATGAGTGTATTGATGGCCAGAATTGACAATGGCTAGTCATTTATTAAAGGTTTGTCAGTTAAACTGTGCGAAAATGTATGATGTTATGAATGATATGGGTGAATGGCTAGTAACTGAAGGTATGAGTGTAGCCCTGCTCCAAGAGCAATATGTTGGACAGGGTGGTATGTGTGGCTTGCCGAGTTGGATGCGCTGGTTCTGGACTACTAACAAAGAGTCCCGGGCTGCGGTCGTAGTATGTGATGTAAATGTAGAATGTGTGCTTGTGAAGGATTGTGTGAGTGAGGTGGGTGTATGTGTATGGATTAAAGGTACGTTTGGTGAAATGTTTGTTGTGTCTTGCTATTGTAAACCAAGAGGAGACATAAATGAATGTTTAGAATACTTGAGCAAAGTGATGGAGAAAGTGGGTGATAGTACGGTACTGATTGGCATGGATGCTAATGCAGTGAGTGAAATGTGGTATAGTAAGAAAGTGAATAGGTATAGAGATCGATTTGAGAGAGGTGTGATGCTGAGCGAATGGATCTGTGCGAATGGAGTAACTGTCTTGAATGAACCGAGCGAAAAGTTTACGTTTGTAGGTGCGCGTGGAAACAGTGATGTGGATGTGACTCTCTGTAGGAATGTGAGTGGTAAATATACGTATGAATGGAGAGTACGTGATGATTTGGGTATTAGTGATCACAATGTGATAGAAATCGTAATGAATTGTAGAGTGACTGAGCCCTTATATGAACGAATGGAAGATAAAAAATGGAGTATGAAAGATGTGGATTGGGATATGTATGTGGATCGGTTAATAGCGAAAACGGATGAATGTAGCCTTGGACATTTCGTGGAACTGAGTCTGAATGAGAAAATTGAAAAATTAAATGAATGGATTATAGAGGTGAACGATAAATGTATGAAAAGGGTTAAGAGAAAAAAGAATAGGCGTGGCGTCGTATGGTTTAAAGATGAGTTAAAGGAAAAGAGGAAAATGGTAAGGAAGAAAAGAAGGGAGTATCAGAAGGAAAGGAAAGAAACAGATGGAATGGATGCTAATGTCAGGGGTGTGAAATGGGATGAATACAAGAAATGTGAGAAAGAATATAGGCGTATGTTACAGGAATGTAAAAATGAAAATTGGAGAGAATGTGTGCGAATGGAGGGTAATAAAGATCCATGGGGTAAAATTTACAGGTTGTGTAGAAGCAAAGGTAAGGATGAAGGCTTGTCTGGTTTGAGGGATCAGCATGGTCATATGACAATTACCTGGTCAGAGACCGCTGTTGTCTTGCTGGATGAATTCTTCCCTGATGACGATGGAGTGGAAATGAATATAAGATTAGATGAATGTGATCACTCGTATGGATGTGTTGAGTATGAATGGGATGAGATTAAAGAGGCCATCGGGAAGATGAAGCCTGGCAAGACACCGGGCTTGGATGGTATTACAAATGAGATGCTGAAGAGAGTGTGGTATGCTATTCCGGGATACTTGAAAGAGGTTTTTGATGCGTGTCTGAGAATGAATGTGTTCCCGAGTGACTGGAAAAAAGCCAGAGTGATTGTTTTATTAAAGGGTCCAGACAAGGACAGGAGTAATCCCCGGTCATACAGGCCAATTAGCCTATTGTGTGGTCTGGGAAAACTCCTGGAGCGTCTGATGGTGATGCGTTTAATGAGGAGAATGAATGGAAAATGGAACGAATGTCAGTTTGGTTTTAGAGAAGGAAAGAGTACGGAGGATGCCTGGACGAAACTGAAAGAATGTGTTAATGAATCTGATGAGAAATATTTAATGGGAGTGTTTGTCGACTTTAAAGGGGCATTTGATTGTTTGTTATGGAGAGTTATAATGGAATGCTTGGTGGAATGTGGGTGTGATATGTATGAATTGAATTTATGGAACAGTTATTTTAGTGAGCGAATGGTATGTTTTAAGGGTGTTATAGATGAAGAGTGGAAGCGTGTTAAACGGGGATGTCCACAAGGTTCTATTTGCGGTCCACCCGTATGGAACCTTGGTATGAATGGATTATTAAATGAATTGTGTGGAATGGTTGAATGTAAAGAAGTGGTTGCGTATGCGGATGATTTAACCCTAGTTGTGAGTGGAAATTCAAGGAAACAAGTGAGTGAAAGAGTGGACAAAATTATGAATGTGGTATATAACTGGGGTAAGAAAGTAGGAGTGGATGTTTCGAATGAGAAGACGGTATGCATGCTCTTGAAAGGAAAGTTTGAAAAGAGACCGATGAATGTTAGATTATCGAATGACTCGGTTAAAAAATTAAGAATGGTTAATGAAGTGACCTATCTGGGAGTGTGTGTGTCAGAAGGAATGAGGTTTAATGAGCATTTAGAAATGCTAAGAGCGAGAGTAATGAAGAATGTCTCATACATGAGAAGAGTGATGAGAAGGGATTGGGGATTGAATGGTAAGACAGTACGAATGCTGCTGAAAGGCTTCTTTTTAGCGTGCGTGGTTTACTGTGCAAGTGTGTGGTATGAAATACTAAACTTTGAGTTTGCTAGGAAAAGTGTGAATGCCTGTCAGAGAATGGTCTTGTATGCGAGTACGAGTGTATGTCGGACAGTCTCAACGGAAGCGATCCAGGTCCTAAGAGGTTCCCCCCCTTGGGACCTGGAATGCGTGAGAAGAGCAAATGTGTATAAAATTAGAAAAGGAATGAGAATGAATGCGAATGATCTTGTTAGAGAGGCCGACGTAGTGGGTATGAATGAAGTAGAAGCATGTGAAATGATTGAGAGGAGAATGTATGATGAATGGCAGAGAAGGTGGGATGCATGTGTGAAAGGAAGAGTTACGTATGAATTTATTAGGAATGTTAAGTTTGCTGAATGTACGAATGAGTTTGACCCTTCCCTAGAGGAATGTTACATTCTGACAGGGCATGGGTCATTGAATGTTTTTCTGTATGATAGACATTTAAGGGAGAGTGCTGAGTGTGTCTGTGGGTACGAAAGGGAAGACTGGAAGCATGTGTTGTTAGAATGCGACATGTACGAAAGCTTCAGAGAGACAGAGGGGATGGGAGTGACGGGGGATAGACTGAATGGTTGGGATGTGTTAAGTATGCTGTCTGGAAGAGCCACGTATGAATGTTTTAAGAAATTTGTGGTACGTGCTTACAGGATGAGAATACGCGTGATTAGTAGAATGAATGAAGATAACATGGACAATGATGAAAACAAGGAGGCATGAATGCAAAGTGTATTATGAAAGTTTGTGTAATGTATGTTACGAGATACCGGATGTTAAATGGAGAGGATGGTTAGTATGCTTGTTGTGGATGAACAAATGAATGTTGCATGGGTGGGGGGTATTTATTATTAAACTGGAAAGAGGATGAATTTGTTTGATTGTTGGAATGAGTGTATTTGTAGGTTAGCTTAAGTTTGTTGAACGGCGCAGGGGGACCTTCGGGTCTTTGGGCCTGGCAACCCCACGTACCCGAGCTGGCCGACCAATGCCTGGAGGGTAAGCTCCTAAATTGGAAGTGGCGCTTATTCGTCACGAAACTCTCACCAGGAGTATAAACGGTACCACGGGCGACCGGGTGGCCAAGCGCGGGGCGTGCCCTGACCCGGTCATTGGGTTTGGATTCGTAGTGGCAGTGGTTAATAGCCCACATCGCTTAGGGCTAGAGGTTGGAAGGAGTGAAAGTCTTTTTGGGTGTCTGGGAAACACCATCGAAGATTGGAACTTCTTTCGCCTCGACGTGTGAGTTGCGGTATTCAACTCGGGTAGCAGTCTGCAGAACTGTTAGGGATTAAAAGGGTCCCGACCCTCACCGAGGGTTCCGGAGGTCTTACCAACCAAAGGAAAATCGGTAGGATCAACTGCTTAGACTTGTCTAGCAGATTGACTCCGCGCTGGTTGAGCGTATCTCAACTCCTTGTCCATGGGGACCGTGAGAGTTGAGCCGCAAGGCAGGTATCTCACGTTAATAACAAATGGACTATGTCCCTATCTACCTTTTAGCGAAACTGCTTGGGTGTGTCCTGTGAAAGAGAGCCGCATGCGAGTTCTCCAACGGGTCATCCGTTTGGCTGCATGACCGGTTATAAACGTGGAATTTAGAATTCTGTACGGGAGCCGCTTGCGTTCGGGCAGAAGGGCTGAATCCCCCGGGTCCACGTCCCGCTGAAAGTCAACAAATAAAACGCGTTATTTGGCCGAGTAGGGGATTAAAAGCTAAACAACGGACGTAGCAGATTCGAACGCCGCTGGACGTACGGAAGTCAATAAGACTTGCCTACACGCAAATTACACTGACACGTATACAGTAACAATTTCTTTTCCGAACGCGAACGAGGGTACAGGGGGTCCGGGCGGGACCCCGCGATTGCGCCGCCCTGTGGTTCCCCGTGGATGCAGCGTGGCCTAACAAGCTGCGCTGTAACTGAAGCAATCGTTCCATCAAGTGGGTTTAACACCTTTGCTGCTTGCGGCTTAGGGTTGGCCTGCTCGCCAATGGACTGTGAATTTTTCTCTTGCCCGCTCACTTGGTCGGTTTCGCCGGGAGGCAGTTAACCCGTAGAGCCCGAAAGGGAGGCGTATGGACCACAGAGTCTAGGTAGCATGGCAGTATGGCCGCTGTGAGCTATTCCAGCGAACTTAGCTCCCTTGAAAGGATGTCCCTATCTACCGGGACCTGTGTGTATCTTCATATTGTACAGTTCGTGGATTTTCAGCTCCGTGGTTTTTTATCTAAATATCGTGGTTAGAAGCGTTTTATATAAAAAATACAGTGTGCGGTTTTTAGTGTTTTGTGCAACGAACATTTTGAGATATTGTACCTATATAGTGACACGTGTGTATAACCATTAGAGATTTTCGGCGACTCCTGGGGCGACTTCCTCGTCGGCCAGGTGGCCAGGACCTATTGGATTTCTCTTTTGGGACAGGAGTGAGTGTTTTTATATACTTTTCGTTTCATTTTTCGTGTTATTTTGTGAGTCATAAAAATTTTTAATAGATCGAAAAATTTTCGTCTATAAAAATAAAGCCGATATCGTGCAGTTCTGGAATCCCCCGAGGGTTGCTTTAAGTACCTAGAGTGGGTTTCTCTCCCGACAGGGTTGGGAACTCACGTGCCTGGGGTTGGGTTTCTTGTCGGGGTGGGCATTTTTAAGGAATTCAGAGTCGGATTTTTCTGTTTAAGCATAGAAATCGTGTTTAGATAGAGAAAAACGTACCCATAAAAAACTGTCGGGGTTTGTAGGGTTTTGTCGGGTTTTCTGTAGTTTTGTTAGGGACCGGTTTTTATGGGTTTAGGTCCTGGGCCCTTATTTTCTTGTCTTAATTTAGCTTGGGTTTTAGTTTTTGAGGGTTTTATAAGAGTTTTATAGCATAGAATTAGCGTTATATAGAAAAAACCTACCCCCTAAAAATTGTCGGGTTTTGTCGGGTTTTCCTGTATTTCGCAGTTTTTGATTTTTTGTAGTTTCTGGGCTTAGGCCTTTGCGTTCTTGAGTGTAATTCATTAAATAAAGCTGATTTTGTGTGTAGGACCTTAAAAAATTTTGGGAGGCTCTCTTTGTTCGAAGTTGGGGATAAGTCTCTACCCTTAGTAACTTTGTAGGGGAACCCCTCTGAGTTCGGAACTCGGTGGGCGACTTCTGCAAAGTTTTCCATTCTAATCTTGGGTTTTACCTTTTAGCTCGTGTTAGGTAGTTGTATTTTAGTTAGAACCGATATATTTTAGTGTCTGGAGGCTGGGGGCGCCACTCTATCGGTGGGTATCCTTCATTGGGGAACTTTTCCCCATCGGGAGGCCCGTTCGGGAGTTGACCTCTCTATCTCTTTGCAGTTGTTTGCTCCTGGGCTGGTTTAGTAGATTCGTGCGTTTTAACACTTGTACCCCCTGCTTGTCGGGATTTGCGTAAGTTCTCTTGTTCCGTTTTTGTTATTTTAGATCTTTTATAGTTTTGACGTGGGCTTTTCGTTAGGTTTTCGTTCTTTTAAGGGTGGGCACGTCCTTTATAGGTTCTCTCCTGGGTTTCTTCCTTGGTGGGGGGCCCTTCCTCCCTCCTGAGTACCTGTAGGGAATACCAACATGCGTGTAGACTCTGCATCAACGTGTAAGTTATTGTGTGTGACTCTGTGTGTGACTCTGTGACTCTGTGTGTGATAATTTGGTCACTATGAATGAGATGAATAAGAGAATTCTGCGAAATAGTGAACCAGATCTGAGGAAGATTGGCAATGCCAAAGTACCTGTTGTAGACACTTCTGAGGACTCTGAACAATCTGAAGCTGAGAAGGAGTCGATTAGATCACGATCCCCTATCGATCCAGTGAAGCAGAAGGTAAAAGAGGATCAAGAATGGAGTGTGGCTAGAAAGAAGAAGAAGAAGAAGAAGAAGTCGCCTAAGGTGATCGTAAAGGAGTCGGTTGTTTTGACTGAAAGGATCAGGATGTAGACGGTATGACTGGTGTTAAGAGAAAGTGTGAGCAGACAAATACGAGTGATTGTAGTAGTGCTAATGAAAAGGAAGACAAGAGAATGAATAAGTTGAGAAAGAGTGAGAAAATGAGTGAACAACCTGCGAGTGTGAATGCTAATGTAAAAGTGGATGCGAGTATGAATGAAAAGATGAAAGCACCTCCTAGTGACATTGACTGCCTGATGAATGAGATGAGAAATGTGAGAGTGAAGTTGATGAACGCGCTGCAGAAGGATCAAAGAATGTACAGAGGTACGAATGAGGCCATTCTTGAATCTATGGATGGGTATGAGAGAATCATCGCCAAAATGATTGAGAAGAATGGTATATTGAAAGGAAGATTAATGCAAGAGGAGAAGGTGACTGATCAAGTGCGGCAAACTGTGGAGAGAGTGAATGAAGCTGCAGTGAGAAGGGATGGAAGTCTGATCAGAGGTGAAAACGGGGGGGCCTACGAGGCCCCAAAGAGGAGTTATGCTGTGGTTGTGACGAATGCGGGTGAAGGTAATTTGACGAATGATGAAATCAAAAAGAATGTTATCAAGAACGTGAGCAAGGATGTGAATGTTAGAGTAAGTGCGGTAAGGAAAGTAAAGGAAGGGATTGCGATTGAGACTAGGAGTGAGAACTACTTGGGTGTGAGAAATTCAAAGAGATAGGTATGAATGTTAGAGAGGCCAGGCCAATCATGCCTAAAATGATAATCTATGATGTGCCCTGTCTCAAGACGAATGAAACATTGATGACTGAGCTGTATGCGCGTAATTGTTCGAATGTTTTAGAGATGGAAGAATTTCAAAGAAGAGTGCGTATAGTAGGAAGGAATGGAAAGAGAGGCGAGAAAGTGAGCAATGTTGTAATTGAGTTGCCCTGGGACCTAAGAGAGCCCTTGCTGCGTGAAAGGAGGGTTTATATCGAATGGAATGCGTATAGAGTGAATGAGTACGACAGGGTATTCAGGTGCTATGCCTGTTATGGTTATGGTCATCGTGCCAACGAGTGCAAGGGTGAGAGGTTGTGTTGGAAGTGTAGCGAACCTGGCCACAATGGCCAGGATTGTAAGGAGCCTCCATCCTGTGGCAACTGCAGAGGGAGAGGAGTGGAATCGGACCACTCCGCTCTCTCTTACGAATGTCCTGAATACAGGAAGAGATTGAGTGCGCTGATGGCCAGGATTGACAATGGACGATAGGTCACTACTTAAAGTATGTCAGCTGAACTGCGCGGGAATGTATGATGCTATGAGCGATATGGGTGATTGGTTAGTGAGCATGGGTATGAGTATCGCTCTTATTCAAGAGCCATATATTGGTGTGCAAGGTATGTGTGGACTACCGAGCTGGATGAAACTGTTCTGGAGTACAGATCGGTCAGCCAGAGCGGCGGTTGTGGTGTGCGACGAAAGCATTGAATGTCTATTGATAAATGAATGTGTGAATGAATCGGGAGTCTGTGTATGGCTGAAAGGTGTGTTTGGTGAAATGTTTGTTGTCTCTTACTACGCTAGGCCTAGGGATACATGAATGAATGCCTAAATTACTTGAGCAAGGTAATGGAAAAGGTGGGCGACCGTAGGATCCTCATCGGTATGGATGCCAATGCATCGAATGACATGTGGTATAGTAAGCTAGTGCATAAAATGAACAAGTATAGGGATAGATATCAAAGGGGTGCCATGCTGAGAGAATGGGTATGTGAAAATAGAATGACTGTGTTAAATGAGCCAAGTGAGAAGTTTACTTTTGTGGGTGCTCGCGGCAGTAGTGACATAGATGTCACCCTCTGCAGGGATACAAGTGGAATGTATGACTATAAATGGAATGTGCATGATGATGTCGGTATTAGTGACCACAATGTAATTGAGGTCCTAATCGAATGTCGTGGAAACGTAGTAATGGATACCACAGAAAGAATGAATGACAAAAGATGGAAGATTCGCGATGTAAACTGGGATTTATACGTTGAAAGGCTTAGCATGAAAGCGGATGCATGTAATATCGGTGAGTTTACCGAGATGACTGTGAACGAAAAAGTGCAGACACTGAATGGTTGGATAGAGGAAGTAAATGATGAATGCATGAAGAGAGTGAGAAAGACCAGGCACAAACCGGGTGTAGTCTGGTTTAATGTGGACCTGAGAGAGAAAAGAAGAGAGGTCAGGAGAAAAAGGAAGGCATACCAGCGGGAGAGAAAGGCGAATGATATGGATGACCCTGGCCCTGTAAGGGGTGAAAAGTGGGCTGAGTATAAAAGGTGTATGAGTGAATATAGAGGTATGCTTCAAGAGAGTAAGAATGGAAATTGGAGAGAATGTGTAAGCCTGGAAGGGAATAAGGACCCCTGGGGCAAGATCTACAAAATCTGTAAGAGGAGGACCAAGAAGGAAGTACTGGCGGCCCTTAGAAATACGGATGGCCAGCTTACGACCACTTGGTCTGAGACTGCAGAGGTCTTGCTCCGGGAGTTCTTTCCTGATGATGATGGTGAGGTGATGAATGTGAGCTTGGAAGAATGCTCTTATGAGTATGGATGTGAGGAGTATGACTGGAATGAACTGGAGTACGCAATTAAAAAGATGAGAACGAACAAAACGCCTGGTCTGGATGGAATAACGAATGAGATGATTAAACGTGTATGGATAGCTCTGCCGGGGTACCTTAAGGAACTGTTTGATTCCTGTTTGAGAATGCATGTATTTCCGAACGAATGGAAGAAAGCAAGGGTGATTGTATTGCTGAAAAACCCAGAGAAGGACAAAAGTAATCCCAGATCATATAGGCCTATCAGCCTACTACCTGGTCTGGGAAAGCTCCTTGAGAGACTGATGGTTGAACGGTTAATGAAGAAAATGGAAGGAAAATGGAATGAATGCCAGTATGGTTTTAGAGATGGTAAGTGCACTGAGGATGCATGGACAAAGTTGAAGGAATACGTGGATGAATCTGACCAAAGGTATGTGATTGGTCTGTTCGTGGACTTCAGGGGCGCCTTTGATTACTTGCTTTGGCGAATAAAAAATGGACTGTCTTGAGGAATGTGGCTGCGATCAGTATGAATTGAACCTCTGGAACAGCTATTTCAGTGAGAGAAGTGTCTGCTTCAGGGGCATTAAGGAAGAAGTTTGGAGCAATGTGAAGCGTGGCTGTCCCCAGGGTTCTATATGTGGTCCGCCCATATGGAATCTTGGTATGAATGGATTATTGAATGTGTTAAGTGAGTTAGATAACTGTGTGAAAGCGGTAGCATATGCGGACGATTTGATTTTGGTAGTAGGTGGAAACTCCAGGGTCGAATTGTTCGAAAAAGTAGAGTTAGTAATGAATATTGTATATGAATGGGGTAGGCATGTGGGAGTGAATGTTTCTGATGAAAAGACAGTGTGCATGATGCTGAAAGGTAAGCTTGAAAGAAGGACTGTATACATGCGTGTGAATGATGAAGTAAAGAAAATCAGGATGGTGAAAGATTTGGTGTATTTAGGTGTGGGTGTAGCCGAACGTTTCAGTTTTAGTGTGCACTTGAATACGTTGAAAGAGAAAATTCTGAAGAATACTGGTTGCTTGAGGAGAGTTATGAGGAAAGAATGGAGGTCGAATGGAAAGACTGTGAGAGTTCTGATGAAGGGTCTGTTCTTGGCGTGCGTACTATATTGCGTGAGTGTGTGGTATAGAATGCTAGACTATATGAATGCTAGAACAAGCATAAATGCCTGTCAGCGAATCGTTTTGTATGCCGGTACGTGTGTTTGTAGGACTGTCTCCACTGAGGCGATCCAGGTTCTAAGGGGCTCAGCCCCATGGGACCTGGAGTGTGTAAAGAAAGCGAATGTCTATAAGGTTAGAAAGGGTCTAAGTCTGTGTGAGAATGATTTAGTAAGGGAGAATGAGGCTGTGGGTATGAGTGCAGAGGATACGTGCAAACTTATTGGAGCTAGAATGTATAACGAATGGCAGAGAAGATGGGATGCGTCTGAGAAAGGTAGAGTCACGTATGAGTTCATAAGAAATGTGAAATTTGCGGAAAGTACGAATGAGTTTGATCCTTCCCTGAAAGAATGCTTCATTCTAACAGGGCATGGGTCATTGAATGCTTTTTTATATGATAGAGGTTTAAGAGAAAGCGATGAATGTGTATGTGGGAATGGGAGAGAAGACTGGAAGCATTTACTGTTAGAGTGTGACCTATACGCGGGTTTTAGAAATCTGAATGGGATGGCAGTGACTGGGGATAGATTGCATGGTTGGGACGTATTGCATGTATTGTCGAGTCGCGAAAGTTATGAATGTTTTAGAAAGTATGTTAATAGAGCGTATGCAATGAGGTACAGAATGATTGCGGAGCGGACGAACGAGGAAGAAGAAGAGGAATAAGGTGTTGTTTCAAAAAGGGGAAGGGAAGGGGAGATTTTAGAATTTACTTTTAAGAATAGAGGATGCGTGATAATGAATGATGATATATTGACAGCATGTTGAAGCGCCATTGGCGCAAATTTGCAGGGGGACCTACGGGTCTTTGGGCTTAGCGACCCCACGAACCCGAGCTGGTCGACCAATACCTGGAGGGTAAGCTCCTAAATTGGTAGTGGCGTCAAATAGTCACGCAACTCTCACCAGGAGTATAAATGGTACTACGGGCGACCGGGTGGCCAAGCACGGGGCTATGCCCCGACCCGGTCATTGGGTTTGGATTCGTAGTGGCAGTGGTTAAAAGCCCACATCGCTAGGGTTAGGGGTTGGGGGGAGTGAAAGTCTTCTTGGGTGGAAAACACCATCGTAGATTGGAACTCCTTCCACCTCGACGTGTGAGTTGCGGTTTTTCAACTCGGGCAGCAGTTTGCAGAACTGTTAGGGATTGAAAGGGTCCCGACCCTAACCGAGGGTGCCGGAGGTCTTACTAACCAAAGGTAAATCGGTAGGATCGGACTGTTAGAACGCACTAGCAGTCCGACTCCGCGTTGGTTCGAGCGTATCTCGCCCTTGCCCATGGGGGCCGTGTGGGTAGAGCCGCAAGGCAGGTATCACACGTTAAGCAAAATCAGACTATGTCCCTATCTACCTTTTAGCGAAACTGCTTGGGTGTGTCCTGTGAAAAAGAGCCGCATGCGAGTTCTCCAACGGGTCATCCGTTCGGCTGCATGACCGGTTATAAACGTGGAATTTAGAATTCTGTACGGGAGCCGCTTGCGTTCGGGCAGAAGGGCTGAATCCCCCGGGTCCACGTCCCGCTGAAAGTCAACAAATAAAACGCGTTATTTGGCTGAGTAGGGGATTAAAAGCTAAACAACGGACGTAGCAGATTCGAACGCCGCTGGACGTACGGAAGTCAATAAGACTTGCCTACACGCAAATTACACTGACACGTATACAGTAACAACTTCTTTTTCGAACGCGAACGAGGGTACAGGGGTCCGGGCAAGACCCCGCGATTGCGCCGCCCTGTGGTTCCCCGTGGATGCAGCGTGGCCTAACTAGCTGCGCTGTAACTGAAGCAATCGTTCCATCAAGTGGGTTTAACACCTTTGCTGCTTGCGGCTTAGGGTTGGCCTGCTCGCCAATGGACTGTGAATTTTTCTCTTGCCCGCTCACTTGGTCGGTTTCACCGGGAGGCAGTTAACCTGTAGAGCCCGAAAGAGAGGCGTATGGGCCACAGAGCCTAGGTAGCATGGCAGTATGGCCGCTGTGAGCTATTCCAGCGAACCCAGCTCCCTCGAAAGGATGTCCCTATCTACCTTTCGCGAGAGAGACCTCTTGGTCTTTGGGCCTGGCAACCCCACGAACTCTTAGCCGACCGCAGGTCTGAGTGTTTGACTAGACACTGAGAGATGGAGTTCAAAATGACTTAACCTTTTTCACTTGGCTGGGGAAGTTGAACGAGCCCTGTAATCCTAGTAGGAGGCCTGGAGAAGGGGAGAGTCTGAGGACGAAGTCTTGCTTTAGGTGTCGAAATTAAGTCCTCAATAATACCTAGCGCCCTTAACCTCGGACGTGTTACGCGACCCGTGCGTGTAGAGGTACCTTGGCACAGAGGGTAAGGTTGTGTCTTTAACGGAGCCCGGATGTTGGCTTGCGACCTTCGTCCGGTGGGTCTCTGACTCGAAACGCACTGGCAGGACGGCCTGGCGTACCTAACAGTAATGATAGCCTGAGCGTAACTCGTGGGAACAACTATGGATAATAAAGATAAAAAACAACAAACAAAACATGACAAACAGGACACACTTAACATACCTATCGTGACGAGACAGAGATCTGACTCGGTTGCAAGCGGGGCAAGTAGCGGAGGAAGTCTAACTAGTATATCTAGTGCAAAGAGGACACGTCGAGAAATCGACGAAGAAATCAATGAAGGCGAGTACTTCAATTCGGAGTTCTTGTACAAAGCAAATAAATTGTACGGAATGGTCCAAAGCTATTCCCGTCTTGCACAAAAAGACAAGGACGACCTGAACAGTGTGATTCGGGATGTGGAAAGTTTATATAGGATGCAAACTATGAAAATAGTTGCATTCCAGGCACGGCTCGAAGAACGAGCATTTTTATTAAAGAAATTTGAAACCATAGGCACAACGGTCCCTCCTGGGCCTACTCCGGCTCCGCGGAGCTTGGGTCGCGGGGTAGCGATACCACCTGTCAAAACTACCAGCAAAACCCAGACAGTAAAGATGGAAAGACAGTCATATGCACTGGTCGTTCAGTCTTCAAAGGACATAGACTCGACGAAACTGAAGGAACAGATAAAAAAGGCCATTTATCCTTCGCAGAACGTTTATTTATTTAAAAATATTTAAATATATTTTTAAATCACTTTTCCTTCTATTAAAGAAGGAAAAGAGGAAGGAGAAAAAGGTGCGTCAGAAAGCGGAGAAAAAAGAGAAAGAAAGGCAAGAGGAGGAAAAGAGGATTGCGGAGAAAGCTGCCGCAAAGAAAAATAAGAAAAGACCCCTTGAGGGTGAGGAAGAGGGTAGGTCCGAGGACACACCCAATCTTCTGAATGACAGAGTGAAAGGTGGCTCGAAGGAGCTATACGTTGTATGCGAGAACCTGTCAGAAGGAATAAAGAAAATTAAGAAGGAGGTGCGTGATGAGGAAATCAAAAAAGTTGCGGACATGCTGAACGAGGATAGAGCGATAGAGGTGGTAGAGGAAAATCTTGTAGAGGTTCAGGAAGTGGCAAAGAACCAGGGAGAGAAAGATAGAGAAAAAGATGGCAAAGCTGCTTCTGCAGAAAAAGAAGCCGTCTCCATGGACCCTGCCAAGGAGGCGGCAAGGATAGCAAAATGTTTGCGTAACCTGGTTCTCAGTGAGAACAACAAGGTTACGAAGTGGATGAGCGCACAGGTTATAAACCAGTCAGCAAGGTTCAAGGCGTTGATCCAGCGCCTTCTCCTCGAAAATGCTAATTTGCGTGGTAGACTGGAATGAATGAAATGATTATGAAAGTAGTTTCGAATGTGAAGGATATGCAAGGCGTAGCTGTGAGGATGAGCGCTGGTATGACAGAGATGAGAGGTATGATGAAGAATGTGGAATGTATGAGTGACAGTGTGAGGAGAATAAATGAAAGGGTAAAGAGTATGCCTACGACAGTAGGAACAAATGCTGCCATGGGTGCGAATGAGAAGAAAAGCTTCGCCATAATAGTGAGAGGTGCCCAGGAGGACCTGACGACTCAAGAAGTCAAAAAGCGTATGGCGGAGAGTGTGTGCCCGAGTATAGATGCGAGAGTGCGTGCGGTAAAAGCAGTGAAAGGCGGAGGAGTTGTGATTGAGACGCCGAGTGAAAGGGACCGTCGTCTCATAGCGGAATGTCCAGAATTTAAGGACGCAGGCCTGCGGGTAGACAGGCCTAAGACGCTCGATCCTCGGATCGTCGTCTATGACGTTCCGTGTGAGATGACGGATGAAGACTTGATGATTGGAATGCATGAGAAGAGTTTGGCTGATATAATAAGTATGGATGACTGGAGGAAGAGCATGAAAGTGGTGAGAAGATTTGTTCAAAAGAACAATAAGGTGTGCAATGTGATCGTAGAAATGCCGTACAAATGTCAAGAGCGAATGTTGAGAGATGAACGAGTGTACGTGCGTTGGTGTAGTTACAAAGTGCGAGCGTATGAGAGGATCCCAAGGTGCTTTGTGTGCCTGGGATATGGTCACCACGCGAGGGAGTGTAAATCTGAAAGATTGTGCTGGCGCTGTTCGAAGCCTGGACATAGCGCGGTGGCGTGCCACAGTGCGGAGGACTGCGGAAACTGCAGAGCACGGAAGCAGCCCTCGGGTCACTCGGCTATGTCGCCGTCATGCCCGGAGTACGAATGGCGTCTAAAGATGTTGCGTGCTCGATTTAACAATGGCTGAAGATACGAATGGTTGCACGAATGTGGGTTTGAATGTGTTACAGCTGAATTGCCAGCACTCATATCTAGCAATGAGTGATATGAGCGAATGTATATATGAGAATGGGCTGCAGGTATGCCTTTTCCAGGAGCCCTATGTCTACAGGAATAAGGTATGTGGCATGCCTGCAGGGATGCGAATGTTTCTGAGTGAGTCTGGTAACGCAGCTGTAGCTGTATGTGATGAAAATTATGAATGCATGGAAATTCAAGAGTGCAAGTTTATTGATGGTATATGTGTCTGGATAAAAGGTGCGATTGGTGAGTTGTTTGTGGTCTCTCTATACTGTCGGCCAAGTGCTAATATGAATGATTGCACTGAGTATCTGAACAGAGTGATAGAACTGACGAATGGTATGAATCTTCTGATTGGAATGGATGCAAACGCAACTTCTGACGTATCGTTCAGCAAGGCACGAAAGAGGAATTGGAATGCAACAAGAAGGGGCAAATGTCTGAGTGAATGACTTGTTGGCACGAATCTAAAAGTATTGAATAAGCCGCTGGATGTATATACATACAGCGGAGCACATGGAGAAAGCGACATTGATATAAGTCTGTATAAGGGAAATGAATGTGGATTTACATGGAGTGTAAAAGAGAACTGGTGTGTTAGTGATCACAACCCGATATAAAAATGAGTGTGGGCATGAATGAGATTGTAGAATGTATAAATAGAGTGGAAAGATGGAATGCGAAAAAATGCAATTGGAACAACTATATGGGTGACTTGTGCTCCTCGGCTGCCAGTTTTGGGCTTGACAGGTACCTGGAACTTGGAGCCGAGGATAGAGTGAATTTAATACACGAGTGGCTGATGAGTGCGAACGATAGATGCATGAAAAGAGTGAGTGATGAAAAGAAAAATAGAATGGGCGTAGTGTGGTGGAATGCGCAATTAAAGAAAAAGCGTAAAATGGTAAGAATGCTGAGGAGAAAATACCAGGATGAAAGGAGAAAAACGGGTGATCCCAAGCGTGAAAGGTGGTATGAATATAATGATTGTATGCGTGAATATAAGGACATGTTGCGTGAGTGCAAGAACAGGAATTGGAAAGAGTATGTAAAGGCTGAAGGGAACCGCGACCCTTGGAGCAATGTTTATAAGCTATGTATGGGAAAGTTGAGCAGATGCTGTCTTTCCGGTGTGAAAGGAAGGAATAATGGACAAGGGAGTGGAAGGAAACTGCGAATGAGTTGATGAATGACTTCTTTCCATCTGACGCGGGTTGTGACACTGAATGGGGCGTCATTGAAGTAACAGAGGGTATACATCAGTATAGTGAGTTTGAAACAGAGAGCGCTATACGCCGTATGAATGCGGGCAAAGCCCCAGGAATGGATGGAATAACAGAACGTATGATAAAGCGTGCATGGCGATGTATACCCGAGTTTATAAAGGGAATGTATGATGCCTGTTTGAATGAGGGTCTCTTCTCCATGTGCTGGAAGGAAGCGAGAGTGGTGCCTCTGCTAAAGGGGCCTGAACGTGACAGTACCTTACCGGGATCCTATAGGCCTATCAGCCTACTAAGTGGTCTCGGCAAGGTGCTGGAAAGGATGATGGTTGGACGTTTGATGGAAAGCATGAATGGCAAATGGAATGAATGTCAGTACGCCTTTATGAGTGGCAGATGTACTGAGGATGCATGGCACAGAGTGGTTGAATTAGTAAATGAATCTGAAGCGCGTTATGTGATTGGTGTGTTTGTCGATTTTGAGAGCGCATTCAATAATCTGTTATGGAGTGTAATTGTGCAGAAGTTGCGTGAGGCTGGATGTGATAATATAGACTTGCGAATGTGGTATGCATATTTTAAGGATAGATGGGTATGTATGTGCAATGGTATAGAAGAAGTTGTGCAAAAGTTTGTGAGAGGTTGTCCACAAGGATCAATCCCTGGGCCGACAGTATGGAACTTGTGTATGAACGAACTATTGAATGATTTGTGTAGGATGAATGTTAAAGTGGTTGCGTATGCAGACGACTTATTGATGTTGATTGAAGGTAATAGAAGGATGGATGTTGAGGAAAGTGCAAGTGTGGCTCTAAGAATGGTGTATGACTGGGGAGAGAAAGCTGGAGTGAAAGTGTTGGATAAAAAGACAGAATGTATGACCCTCAAAGGTGGCCTAAATATGTTAAACAGGAGAGTGCATGTACGGTTGAATGATGAGACTGTGAAAACTATAAAGTTTGCTGAGAAAGTGAAGTATCTTGCGATCCTAGTGAGTGTGGACATGGATTTCAGAGCACATGTGTATAGTATGCGTGCGAGAGTAAATGGCATAATTGGTAAATTGAGAAGAGTGTTAAGGAAAGAATGGGGCTTGAAAAAGAGTGCATGGAGTACGCTTGTAAAAGGAATGATTCTACCGGCGATAATGTATGGTGCGAGTGTATGGTATAGAGAATTATGGAGAAAGCGTATGTGTAATGAATTAGTGAGATGTCAGAGAATTGTGTTATATGCCTGTACGAATGTATGTAAGACGGTTTCTACGGAGGCGATGCAGGTCATAGCTGGATCGCTCCCGTGGGACCTAGAGTGTAAGAGCCAAGCCGGTAGATACAAGATAAGAAAGCGAATGAGAATGAATGAACTGGATATATTGAGGAATGATGAGATTGATGGTCTGAATGAAGTAGAATGCAAGATACTATTGGATGTTCGAGCGAATGAAACATGGCAGCAAAAATGGGATGCATGTATGAACGGTAGAGTTTTGTATAAGTGGATAAAGGACGTGAGTTTCTCAACTAGATCGACTGGCTTCGATCCTAGTTTGAGGATATGCTTCGTCCTTACGGGCCACGGGAGTCTCAATGCATTTCTCTATTCGAGAAACCTTTGTGACTCCCGGGCCTGCGTGTGTGGTTTTGAGAGCGAGGACTGGCTGCATGTAGTGTGCGAATGCGATATGTATGCATGTTTCAGAAACCTGGAGAACATGGGCGTTAAGAGAAGTGCAAATGAGTGGGATGTAAGTGAGGTATTGAGTAAGAAAGAAAATTATAAGTGTCTGTGTAAGTTTGTGGAAAGAGCGTATGTGATAAGGCAATCTGTGATTGCAAGAATGAATGCTGAATGAACGGTATTGGGTGAAACATTTTAAAACTAGGGTAGGATGAGAATCCTATCCAGGATGCAGAGTGAGAAGAGGACGTTGGATGCAACAAAGAATAAGTTGAGCTGAAATTCAAATTTCGAAGGACGCAGGGGGACCTTAGAGTCTTTGGGCATGGCGACCCCACGTACCTGAGCTGGCTGACCAATGCCCGGAGGGTAAGCTCCTAAATTGGAAGTGGCGTCCTACGTCACGAAACTCTCACCAGGAGTATAAATGGTACTACGGGCGACCGGGTGGCCAAGCGCGGGGCGTGCCCCGACCCGGTCATTGGGTTTGGATTCGTAGTGGCAGTGGTTAAAAGCCTACATCGCTTAGGGCTAGAGGTTGGAAGGAGTGAAAGTCCTTTTGGGTGTAGAGAAACACCATCGAGGATTGGATCTCGTCTCGCCTCGACGTGTGAGTTGCGGTATTCAACTCGGGCAGCAGTCTGCAGAACTGTTAGGGATTGAAAGGGTCCCGACCCTCACCGAGGGTTCCGGAGGTCTTACCAACCAAAGGAAATCGGTAGGATTAGAGTACACAGATACGTCTGGTATTCTGGCTCCTCGCTGGTTGAGCGTATCCCAACTCCGATGTCCATGGGGACCGTGGGAGTTAAGCCGCAAGGCAGGTATCCCACGTAAAATAAAACCCGACTTAAATGTCCCTATCTACCTGGAACGTGTGTGGACCCTTAAACAGGTAGCATTGTTTCGTAAGTTGCTCCGTGTTTTAAGCGTTTAATTGAATTGAAGTAGTGTAAAATTAAATAAAAACTATATATAATTAGAGACAATTAAGTGCAAAGTGACTTTTGTGACATTTTTCAGTGTGTTTAAGTGACTATTTAGTGAAATACCAGCGTTGGTAGTTCTCTTATGAGAACGACCACGTGGTCAGCACCTCGCACTTTTGGGTCCTTTTTAAGAAGTTGTTTCAACAGCGGCGCCTCAGAAAAGTGTTGAAAAATCTTCTGTGGGTGAGATAATTAACGTTTATTTACTTTTTATTAAGTGAAAGTGCTTTATTTTGCTTATTAAAGTGTCGCAAAAAAACTATATATTGAGTTGGGTGAAGAGTGAGAGGAAAATACCGGCGTCTAACGCAGACCCGTAATTATTGGGTTTTCAATAGAAAACAGGGAGGGCTCTCTCTAGGACTGGGTGGGATTTTTCATAATTTTGCCTGTGTTCCCGTGGTCCAGCTAGTTGGTTCGAACTTTTTAGTGAACACAGGTGGGTTCTTCGTAATTTCACCTGTGTTCCAGTGTTCCAACTAGTTGGATCGACTTCTTGGGTGGGCTTTACAGTGTATATCATCCTACAGTGTAATTTTTCCTTTCGGAACACAGTGGGCGACTCTGGTCCGAACTTTGAAGTGAAGATAGGGGTTTTTCTCCGTAATTTCACTTGTGTTCCAGTGTTCCAAGTAGTTTTTTCTAAATTTTGGGGGGGTATTACTATAAATTCAGGCACATTAATTCATTTTTCTACTTGGAACACAGTGGGCGACTAGTTGGTCCGAACTTTGTACCTTGAACTTTGTGGCGTAGATAGGTAATTTTACCTGTGTTCCAGTGTTCCAAGTAGTCGTTTCGAAATTTTTGGGGGACGTTACTATAAATTTAGGTATACAGTTTCATTTTTCTACTTGGAACACTGTGGGCGACGCATCTTGGGCGCAAAAAAGTGGTGTGTGACCCTTCTAAGCAGTGTTGTGCTTTAGGGGGGTCTATATAATAAGTGTATCTAAGTGTTGGGGACTAGGTTCAAGTATTTACATGTGGTGGGTGATTAACTTTGTTAGTGGTTCGTTTTTGTACTGTTAAATGCCGAAAGACAAGGACAGTGATAAAGTGCGCGATGATGCGAGTGGTACCTCCTCTAATGACATCAGGTCCCGCTCTCCCATCAGGGGCGCTGGTCATGAGGAGGATGATGCGTCTCAAGGGTTCCAAAAAGTGGAAACAAAGAAAGAGAGAAAAGAAAGATTGAAAAGAGAGAAGGAGAAAGAAAGGGAGAGAGCTGAAAGGAATAGAAAAGAGCTAGAGAGAAAGGCAGCTGAGGCGAAAAGGGAGAAAAAGAAAAGAACGGCTGATAGCATGAATGTTGTGAATGTGCAAGGTATGAATGTGACGGATGAGAAGATAACGAGTGTAGTGAATGATAAAGTGAGCAATGGAGGGAAAGAATTGTATGTTGTATGTGAGAATCTAACCCAAAAGGTTAAGAGAATTAAGAAAGAAGCGAGTGATAATGATGTAGTGAATGGCTGTACGAATGCTGAGGATGAAAATGAAAGCGAGATGGATGTTGAGAGTATGCATGAGCCTGAGATAAATGATAAGGAAGCTGCTGGCCAAATGGACCCATTGGATGAGTGCCATAAAATCGCCAAGGACCTTCGGTACCTTGTTTTAAATGAAATAAACAAGGTAAAGAAATAGATGGCTGGGCGCATCATTAACCAGATGGGTAAGTTTGAGGTCCTGGTCCAGCGCATTCTCTTGGAGAATGCACAGTTGAAAGGACGCCTAGAGGAAAGGGAGAGAATGGGTGAGATCGTAGCGAAAGTGAGTGAGAACGTAGTGCGAATGGAGAAAGCTGCAGACAGACTGAAAGATAGTATGCCTGAAATGAACAGTGCGGTTGAGCGCATGAGCCAGAACTTCTCTGGAATGAATGCGAATTTTGTCATGTCAGGGAATGCTAGAATGAATGTGAAAAAGAGTTTTGCAGTGATAGTCAAGGGTGCGAATGAGGCCTTGACCACAGATGAGGTCAAGAAAAGAATGATTGAGAGTGTGGGTCCCAGTATAGATGTAAGGGTGCGTGCCATGAAGAAGGTGAAAGGTGGTGGTATAGTGGTGGAAACTGCGAGTGAAAGAGACTGTCATCTCATTGAGGAGCGTCAGGAACTCGCGGATGCGGGTCTGAGGGTTGAGAGACCTAAAGCTCTGGATCCACGAGTCGTTATATACGACGTTCCTTGTGCGATGACAGATGAGCAACTGATGAAGGGAATGTTTGAGAAGAGCCTGAGTGATTTGATGAGTGAGGATGAAGCGAGAAAATGTTTGAAAATTATTAAGCGAGTGAAGAAGCCGGGACAACGAGTGGGCAATGTAATTGTGGAATTGCCATATGTATGTCAGGAGCGATTGTTAAAGGATGGACGAATGTATGTTGCTTGGAGTAGTTTCAAAGTGAATGCTTGGGAGCGTATTCCGAGATGCTTCAAGTGCATGGGTTACGGCCACCGAGCGAATGAGTGCAAGAGTGAGAGGCTTTGTTGAAAGTGCTCAAAGCCAGGTCATAAAGCGGCCTCATGCGGCAGCGCGGAGGACTGCGGCAACTGCCGTATAAGAATACAGCCCTCTGGGCATTCGGCGATGTCGCCCCAATGCCCAGAGTACGCTTGGCGCCTGAATATGCTGCGAGCACGTTTCGACAATGGCTAATTGTGCGAACGAAGATGCAAGTGTGGGTATAAGTGTGCTTCAAATGAATTGCCAGCACTCGTATAAGGTCATGTATGAAATGAGTGATTGTATATCGATGAATGGCTTTCAGGTATGCCTCTTTCAAGAACCTTACGTTTATAAGGGGAAAGTCTGCGGAATGCCTGTTAGGACGCGAATGTTTGTGAGTGAGTCTGGTGGTTCTGCCATAGCTGTGTGTGATGTTAACTATGAATGCACAGAGATCATGGAATGTAAGTATGAGGATGCAGTGTGTGTATGGATTAAGGGTATGATTGGTGAAATGTATGTTGTGTCCTTATCTTGTAGACCGAATGGAGATATTGACAAATGCCTGGACTATTTGAATGATGTTTTAAGTATGGCTGAGGGTAAGAATGTTCTGATTGGAATGGATGCTAATGCCATTTCTGACCTCTGGTTTAGCAAAATCAGTGGTCGGAATTGGAATGCCACAAGGAGGGGTGAACGGCTGAGTGAATGGATAGATCAGATAGGTATGAATGTTTTGAATGAGCCGAGTGAGCTGTACACTTTCGGTGGTGCGCGTGGACAGAGTGATATAGACGTGACACTGTTGAAAGGTGATAATTGGGATTCTGAATGGACGGTTAAAGGTGAATGGGGTATGAGTGATCACAATCCGATTGTGGTGAATCTGAGGGGCAGGTTGGATGTCATACCGGAACGAGTGAATAGAGTTAAAAGATGGGACGCAAGAGAGTGTGATTGGAAGAAATATAAGAGTGAATTAGTTGCCTTGGCTCACGAACTAGGCTTACCTACGTACCTAGAAATGCGAGCCGAGGATAAAGTGAATGCACTGCATGATTAGATTGAGCGAGCGAATAATGAATGCATGAGAAGTATGACTGACAGAAAAAGCGTACAAACAGGGGTCCGTTGGTGGAATAGGAGATTAACAGCGAAACGGAAGAAAGTCCGTAAGCTGAGGAGAGAGTTTCAGTATGAAAGGAAGAGAACTGTGTGCGAGAATACAAGGATATGCTGAGAGAGTCGAAAGAGAATGATTGGAAAAAGTATGTCCGTAAGGAGGGAAACCAGGACCCCTGGGGGAGAGTCTACAAGTTATGCATGGGAAAGATGGATAAATGTAACCTGGCGGGTATGATGGGAAAGAATGGATGGACGCGTGATTGGTGTGAAAGCGCAGAAGTCCTGATGGAAGACTTCTTCCCGGTGGATGGGGGAGAACCTATTTGCTGGGAAGAAGTCAGAGAAATTGAGGGTTTAAATGAATACAGCTTGGATGAGATTAATAGTGCGATTCGTCGGATGAAAGTAGGAACTGCCCCTGGCATGGATGGTATCAGCAATTGTGTGATTAAGTGTGTATGGCTTTGTATACCTGAATTTGTAAAAGCGATGTATGACTCTTGTTTGAGTGAGGGTCTCTTTCCTACAAGATGGAAGGAGGCCAGAGTGGTGCCCTTGTTGAAGGGCCTGGATAAAGATAGGACCAAGCTGGGATCATATAGGCCAATCAGCCTATTGAATGGTCTGGGCAAGGTCCTAGAACGCCTGATGGTCGAGAGATTGATGATATGTATGGAGGGTAAATGGAACCAGTGTCAGTATGGATTTATGAGTGGAAAGTGTACAGAGGATGCATGGCATAAGGTGATTGAAATGGTGAATAATTCTGATGCTAAGTATGTTGTTGGTGTGTTTATGGACTTTGTGGGAGCGTTTAATAATCTTTCATGGAGTGTGATTGTGAGAAAATTGAGAGAAGCTGGTTGTATGGATGCTGATTTGAGGATGTGGTATGCGTATTTTAAGGAGAGACGGGTGTGTATGTGCAATGGTATGGATGAGATAGTAAGAGAATTTGTGAGAGGTTGCCCACAGGGTTCTATTCCGGGACCAACTGTGTGGAATCTCTGTATGAATGAACTGCTCGATGATCTCTGTGGTATGAATGTCAAAGTTGTAGCGTATGCTGATGATTTGCGGATTTTGATTGAGGGTGATAGAAGAATGCAAGTAGAAGAAAGTGCTGGTACTATTCTGAGAAGCGTGTATGAATGGGGAACGTATGCTGGTGTGAATGTATCGAATGAAAAGACTGTGTGCATGGTGCTCAAAGGTGGTCTGAATATGTTGAATAGAAGAATACATGTGAACTTAGGAGAGAATGATGTAAGAAAGATAAAATTTGCGGAATGTGTGAAGTATCTCGGTGTACAAATGAGTGAGAATATGTGTTTTAGGGTTCATGTAGACAGAATGAAAGATAGAACAAATGCTATAATTGGTAGACTGAGAAGAGTGCTTCGGAGAGAATGGGGTCTTAAAAAGAAAGCGTGGAGTATGATTGTGAAAGGAATGATTGTCCCGGCTCCGATGTATGGATCGAGTGTCTGGTATGGGGAACTGAACCTCAAGAGTATGCAGGAGAAGCTGTTAAGATGCCAGAGATGTGTGCTGTATGCGTGTACGTACCCTAGTGGAAATCGAATCTGTGAATAACTGGGAATAACTGTGAATAATTGGGAATAACTGTTATAAACTTTTCAGTTTGAGACAGGAATAACAGTTGTTCCCAGTTATTCCCAGTTATTCCCAGTTATTCCCAATTATTCTCAGTTATTCCCAGTTATTTACAGTTTAGTTTTAAAATAATTTTAAAAATCAGTGGTACGAATAAAAGTTATTCCCAGTTATTCCCAGTTATTCCCAGTCATTTCCAGTTATTCCCAGTTATTCCCAGTTACTTCCAGTTAAATTGAGAAATATTTTAAAAATCAGAAGTACGAATAACAGTTATTCCCAGTTATTCCCAGTTACTTCCAGTTTAGTTAAGAAATAATTTAAAAAATCAGAGGTATGAATAACAGTTATTCCCAGTTATTCCCAGTTACTTCCAGTTAAATTGAGAAATATTTTAAAAATCAGAAGTGCGAATAACAGTTATTCGCAGTTACTTCCAGTTTAGTTAAGAAATAATTTTAAAAATCAGAGGTACAAATAACAGTTATTCCCAGTTATTTCCCGTTTAGTCTAAAAATAATTTTAGAAATTAGAGGCACTATAAGACTTATTCCTAGTTAATTTCAGCTATTCCATTTATTTTAAGTTATTCTCAATTTAGTTGAAAAATAATTTTTTTTTATGGTTATTTTTTCTATTTCTCTTTCCTTAGTTAAGACTAGTTGCTTCTCTTTCTAATTTTTCCAAAGAAATACTTCATAACTCATGAGGGTAAATAATTACATTTAATAAAATAATACTGTTTAATATAATTAAATTTTCTTTATTTATAAAAAATATAAAATGTAATGTTTAGTATAGTTTTTTATAAAGAAGATAACAAAAACATATAAGAATAATAATTTCATTGGCGAACTTATTAACTTTACTTTTAATTTTTACATACTAAGAAATACAACTCACCCTTTCAACATGTTTATAAAAAACTTTCAGATTTTTTCAAATACAGATTTTAAAAGTAAATTTGAGTACATTATATGTTCATGAAAAAAATAATGAATTACAAAATCAGTTTATTAAAAATATTTTCACGTGCATATCTTTAGATACACTAGAACGTAGCTTATGTCACGTTTACTTTTTACTAGAAGCAATCACCACATAGCTAAACACATTTTAATTAGATTACTCACATATCAGCAGATACCTCAATTGGAAGCTGAAAATTTTATTTCAGAAAATGTTAAAGACTTTTGTAAAAATATGAGAAATCAGCAACAAAAAAAAGTATTGAAAATAAAAAATTGCACGTTATTAGGAATTGGAAAAAATCATGAATTTAGTAATGAAGAAAAAGAATGCTTAAGTTTAATTATCAATGTAAATGAGATCAAAGAATGCAAAAAATATAAAAAAATGATTTATCAAAATTGTAGATACACAACATGTTTTTATAATAGAAGCATAAAAACTAATGACTCGATTGTACAATTTACAAATAATGAATATGGTATTGTAATTGGTATTTATGTATTAAAACTAGCTACAGCTGGGTTCAACGTATTTATATTTTATAAATTATTAAAGTGTTTTGAGGATTCTCTAGTTAATGAAGATGACGATGTGAAAGAAAACATTAATTTTAAAAGATGTACTTTACAATCTGATAATATTTATGCCAATTATTATTCGACGTTATTCCGACCTTGCATTGTAACTAAGTATAATAAAAAATATTATATAAGTTCTATTATAAAAGGAGCGATGGGTCGTTGTATTAATTGAACTTAATTAAAAACTAGAATAATAAATCATGAATCTTTCTAATAAATAAAAAAAAAAATAATTTTGACATTTCATGTCCATGAAACAATAATAAAATAGCAAAACTAGTATCTCAACCTAATCAATTATTAGTATTATAACCTTTGAAAATAAAAACTTCAAAATAAAAACTTCAAAATAAAAAGAGCAAAAAATACTAAATTATATAACACCTAATCGTTTGTATTACCTAACTCCTGAAGGTGTCTATCAATTGCAGCTTCTTCTGCATTTAATTTTTCATTTGTAATTAATTTTTTTTTTGCAGCAGTAATTGCATTATGATGAGCTGTACTCAAATCATCTAGAAAGTCATCTACTTGGCTAATAGTTTTGTCTTTAATTCGCATAAAAGCATAAACTTTTCTTTCTATTGCCATTGTTTTTTTTGGAGATAATACTTTTTTATTTGCAGTATTACTTTGCCTGCGTACACATCTTTCAGACAAATCTTTTAAATCGTATACTCCCTGACTGAGTAAGTACAGGCATTTATAAGGATTTTTTCCTTTGAAGCTATCATAGTAAGCAGTGGGATTGCAGTATACACCAAAACCAATGTCGATATTTCCTTTCTCATCAAAAATCTCTTCTTCACATCTTTGTTCTAGATTAAATCCATAAATTCTATCATGGACTCTAAAGGGATCGATGGATGTTGGATGTTTCATTGTCATCTGGGCTGAAAGTTCATAAATATATTAAATTAGTTGTATGTTTTATATTGTATTGTAATTTATGATTTATTTATTGTATCATTTACCTTCATTATTTTCATTAGTACGTTCTTGTAATGGTAAAGAGGAAAGCTCGTTAAATTGTTTTTCGAAGTCTATCTTAATTTTTTTAACTTCATGACGAGATTCTTTTAATTGAAAATTTAAATGTTTAATTTGAATAGCTTGTGCTCTAATAACAGCATCTTTATCATTTTCCTGTTTAAAAACACATAAAATTTTAAAACTTATATATCACACATACCAAAAAAACAATAAAATATTAATTTAAACAGAATATTGGATTTTGCTTACAAAGTCTCTATATTTTAAAGGGGTTGAACTGTGAATCATATTTGGTGGTCTGTCATCGTCAAAGACATCAGTATCTTCCTAAATATATTAGTTATTAAGGGGAATCAGCATACCGACATAGAGTTCTACTTTATCTACATTTCAATTATGCATTTTAATAAATATTTAACTATTAATGACTGAAATTGATAGAAGAGGCACATTCTTAACATTCTAAAGAATTGATTGCAATGTTAAACGACAGTATAAAAGTGAAAATGAAGACGAAAACTGCTTAATACGATTAACTTTCCAATGTAGTTATGAATAATCGTATTTTGCAGTTTTCGTCTTCATTTTCACTTTTATACTGTCTCTTAACATTGCAATCAATTCTTTAGAATGTTAAGAATGTGCCTTTTCTATGAATTTCAGTCGTAAATAGTTAAATTTGTAATAAAATGCAAAATTCAAATGTAGATAAGGTAGAATTCTATGCCGGTATGCGGATACCCCTTAATGTTTATATTGTTAACAATATAAATATTCAGATTGCTAGATCTACTAAAATCTAGTTTATTCTTACCTCTGCAGCTCCAGAGTTTTCCATATATTTTTGTAAAATAGCATCCTCGGCTTGATTTTTATTGGTTTTTTTCGTCTGGTTATTTTTTTTTCTTTTTTTTTTTGCATTTTGAAGTACATCAACGACATTTTCATCACATTCATTTTCTACAGTAGTTGAGATATTATCATTATCTTTTGCAATCTCTTCGATTTGAGAATCATTTAAAGTTTCTCCATGAGTCGGAACAGTGAATCTTTTTTTTATAGATGCTCGCTGTACTTCATCATACGTATCTACAATTGAAAATATTAATAAAAAAATTGAACGAAAATCAATAATTTAAAAAAATTATTAAAAAATGTAATAACCTCCAGCATATAATATATAACATTTATATTTGTTTCCCTGTGGTCCAAATACTAAGCTGAATTTTTTTTTTTTATAATCTTTATCATCTCTGTATTTTGTAGACTTGAATTTTTTTATGCAATCAGCTTTTATAATTTGTCTAATATAATGCTCTCCTGTTTTTAAAGGTAAAATATGAACAAATAGGTAATTAAACTCATGTTCATTTTCTTTAGCATATTGATGGTCTGCCATTTTTAAATTTTTTAAAAGTTTTTAATTAACGTGTATGGCGGATAAAATCATAAACATGTTTTAAAACTAACAACACTAAAATAGCAAAATTTTTTACAAGATACAATTATCGCATACGGGCTTATTATTTTACGGCCCACCACACAATTTTCACATTGAAAGCAATTAAAATTAAGGAAAATAAATATGACAATATTTGCAGTATCAATATATATATATATATATTGGAAATTTTTAGATAGTCTACTACGAATTTCAGCTCTAATCTGAAAAGCCACTTTTAGTTATAGTTGTTACACAGTTCTCAAATATTCTTTGTTCGTCTTCTGGAAATGAAGTAAGAAGAACAAGGAGAGAAGACAGAATACTTTGGAACTGAGTAACGACTATAAAGGTACTAATTCATGCAGCGAATAATTCGTTGCAAATAGAGTAGAAAAAGCACCTTAACTTCCAGCCTTGTCCCTGTAGGCCGATTCAACCTGATGTGAACGCAAGCGAACGTAAGTTGGAAACAAGAGAATAAAAAGTCTGCGCGCGCATCGATACGTCGTTAACGTTCACAGGTTCAATCGGCTTACTGTCTAACTTGCATCTGTTTCTGATACTACGGATTACGGAACACGACTTACATGTATTATGTTGTGTACAGACTTACAGACTACAATGTATTTTTTTGTTTAGCAACGCTTTTCGAAAATATAACGTAACATTTAAAATAAGAATCCTTATATTCTTTATATTTATGTTAAAAAATCTTTAATATATGATTTAAAACAAGAGTACATTTATTAATATTGAAAAATATTAAATGTGTTTACAATTGTTAGTGATAAGGTTTTTCTACTTAACTTGTGTGTGTATATTTATGTTTTTCAAAATCTGAAATATATGATTTAAAATAAAAGTAAATTTATAAATATTGTAAATATTAAATGAGTTAAAAATTATTATAGTAATAAGGTTTTTCTGCTTACCTTGTGTGTTAAACTATTCGAGTTTGAAATGGCAACTAAAAAAAGACAATACACAAAATATTACGAGAAAAGTAGCGAAAAAGGTATTCCTCGCTCAACTCTTTACAAAAGAAGAAAACTATCAAATCTAAATGATCAATCGAATAGCAATCTTGAAGTTGAATATGATGCAATAAGGAGATCATCAGAAACTGTAATATTTATAAAAATTTTATAAATGAATGGATGGCTTAGCATGATTATTTAAAATTATTTTTTATTACAGTTGTCACATAATTTAGAATTTTCAAGAAACGATGTTAGTAGTCTTCCCATTGACATTGATGATATAACAATGATGAATTCTTCATTTGCTCAAGATTTTCTTGTAAGTATTGATAGTTTTTTCAAATGAAGTAGTAGTTTCATTCTTAAATGTACAAACAAATGAAGATTTATTAGTCGATAAATTAATAAAATCATAAATAATTTTTCAAGAATTAATTTTTTAATAAATCAAAATTTATTAGTCCTTATTCTTTTATAATTATATAAATATTTTTATTTGTCAGTCGTAAGCAAATTTTTATTTCTTTAAGTGCGTGTTGTAAAATATTAATGAATAAACTTATGATGGAAGTTAGTATGACTATTAAAATGTAAAAAATAATAAAAATTAGTTACAATTTTTTAGGTTATTTTTGAAACAACTCATTCTTTCTTTTTATTTTCAAATAATTACAGTAGATTGTAATTGACATGTTTATGTAATTCTTTGGAAAGTCCAGTTTGTGAAAAAAATATTTTGCAAAACATAAATATTTATGTTTAAACTAAATTATTCGTAACTATAGTATCAATAATTTCTCATTACAATCAATGATAAAACTGTAATTTCATCATTATTTTATTTAACTACATTTAATAATCTAAATATTTTTCACAACACTAAAATAATTGTTAAACTAAACAAATTATTAGTAAGGCCCTTTATATAATTGGCTTTTGATGTTCAGTATATTTAAAACATTCCAAGTACCACTAATGATAAATATTTAATAAATATTTTTTAACTATTGCCTTAACAACTTTTATTACAATTAATAGTCAAAGTATACTTAAATAATTATAATAGATTTTTAGAAAAAAATTAATTTGTAAAAAAATACTATGAATAATCATTGTAATCTTTGTTAATGATTTTGTGATTATAATCGTGGGAAGAATTTTGTAAGGTTTCTGATTTAATTTAAAAAAGTGCCTACAGGAAGGATTAAAATAATTACTTTTTGTGGGACTTTATTTTATTTGAGGTTATAAAAATTGTTAAAAACAAATTTTGAAATGATTTCATGTAATATTTCATGGGAGTACACCAAATTATTTCATGTAATACTACATATAAACTTTTTTAAAGATCCTTGAAATGATTTTGGAAAATAATCTTTTAAAAAGTTATTTCGAAATCCTTTCAACAAGGATTCATATAATATTTAATATTATGACTTTTCTTTTTTTATGTGTAATATTTTTAATATTGTAATATTAATCACTCTATAACGTAAATCATAATTTTTTTTAAATAATCTTTTTACTCAAAAAAAGTTTTTTGCAAATTATTTCAAAGTATTATTTTATCTAATATTTCATTAAATAATCTTTAAATTCATTTATCCAGTTTGGATTTTTAAAATATAAGTATATAAGACCTACTCATAATTTTGCTTTTGATTTCTGATATCAATTTATTTTCTGAGTAATAACTTTATATATATATATATATATATATATATATATATATATATATATATATATTTACAGACATGTACTTCAGACAGGATTGACCAACGGTGCTCAAAAACAAATCAAGCAGATCAACGTTCTAATATCTTGCAAGAAGAGGCTTGCAATTGCAGTAAAATGAATGTTGGTGAAATTTGTGATGCATTTATTGCATCACAATAAAATATTTATTAAAAAGAAGAAAAGAGGAAAATTAGCCGAAATGCACTGACTGAATAGTTTATTAATTAATATAAATAAAAGAAATTAATCAGTTTACTCTTGTTTGTTTCGAGGTAAACAAGAAGCATAGCGACGAGCAGAAGACTTACCGCTAGAGAGAGAAAGAGAGAAAGAGGAACCTAACCTCACATCCGAACACGTGGTGAAGGAAAAACCCCAGTCACCATCAGTTTTCTTGTTGTGCACTAGGAGTTGAAGCTACGGTGATGGCTGTAACCTCTTAACACTAGTGCACATAACAGATCAACGAAAAGAACACATGTTTAGAAAAGAAAATAATCTGTGACAGTGTTCTTGTGCGTCGCCATCTTATGTTCTCGATGACGACGTGCACGCCGCAGCACTGTCACCTGTACACTGACACACACACACACACCCGGTGTATAAGTACATGCGCACAATACACTCGCGGTACGCGATGACGAGCAAAACCGGGAAACGACGCGGAACATTTGTAACACGTGCTCGAGAGTAACGGGGAAGTGTCGGTAAATGACCGACTCGCGGCAGAAATCGAGTCATGCGCATGAAAAGGTAAAGGATCAGCGAAAAGGGAGCCTGCTATAGCTTGTATAGCAGGCTCGTATATACATGGGTAATTGTACAAATAACGGCAGCAGGCTCGTATGTACATGAGTAAAGGTAGAAACGGTAGTAGAGGGAGTATATACATGGGCAATTGTAGAAATATTAATCTATATCAGTATGTTATATGAAGATACGTGAATTCGAGCGCGAGAGATAATAGAAGATAAAGAATCGAGCGTTGGAGAGAGATAACGTTACAATAATAGGTATAATTATTAAAACTAAATATATGGAGTTTTCTAAATAGAAAGTTAAATAGAGCGCGCCAGAAATAGAGGGCGCTAACATAAAAGAAGCCGCCAAAAGGAAAGATGTTGATTGGTTAAGAGTTAACATCCTTTGTAATTAACAAATAAGAATTACGAAAAGGATTAATAACCAATCAACCATTATCCTATTTATGACGTAATTGATAAAAGAAGGGATGAAGAGGAAGGAACTCGAGAGAAGACGCGCCATCGACACACTTCTCTATTGGATCTTGCTGGTTGCACTTGTTGGTTTTCCTGTTACTGCTCGTTGAGCCATTTTCTTGAGTCTTGACTCCATTTTATTAGGATTTATTCAATAGAGTTTCACACTGCCATTTTGCCATTTTGCTGCCTTATTATTTGGTCATTTTTGGATATTTTCGAGAGAGCTGAGGAATTTATTAACACGAGGAAAGGAGATTTTGGGAGTTGGAGTTAAATCATTGGAGTTTTGTTTTATTTTCTTGGAGAGTAACGCTTTGAACATTAAGGTGAGTCCTCCATCTTAAATATAAAATCATTTAATAATTTAGAGTCAGTGCGCGTCGCCGTTTTGCTCGTCGGTTGTAGCCGCCATTATTAACTTAAATTAATTTCACGGGTTTAATTGGATTTTATTTAATTATCATTAATCTGAGAAATTATTAAGTCGAGTCAGAGTTCAATTACACTAAGTTTCTTTTACACTTACACAATTTTCGAGAAATTGTCGGGTAAAAATATGTTAAATTTATTTTAATAAATATAGAGTGAAAATTACTTCTTTTGTATTTTACTTAACAGTGTAATTTAAGTGTTTATTAACATTGTATTGTTATAAAATATATATAACTGATTTATTGCTGGTTTACATCGGTGGTTTCGTTATTGTTCCCTACGAAGACCCGATTAGAATCCACCCGAGAGAGTTGATTGCTAATAAATTCAGATTTTTATATTCAGAGTAAAATTTAAGAAAAAAATAAGAACTAAATTAATAGTTGTTCAGAGGTGATACTGTAGAGTTTAAAATAATAGTAACTGGGGGATAGGGAACAAATTCCCCCATTACAAATGGCGCCCAACGTGGGGCTGATAAAAAACCAGTGTAAATTTTTAGAATTTCGAGAAAGTAATTTTCATAGTTTAAAGTGTAGAGAAATTTTTTAAAGTGTTTATTGAAGTGTAAAATAGTTGTTAAAGAGAAATTTTGTGTTTTTCAAAATGGCAGCGTGGCGTGGGTTTTCGAGTCTAATTTGAGAAAATGGCGAGCGTCAGTAGTTAGCAATAAGTGTTTTAAATCTAAATAAATTTAAATTGTGTTGAGTCTACAAATTTTTAATTTAGAGAGTGTTTATCTCCACACACACAAATACATTTATATATTTAATTTTTTTTATATATATATTAATATATTTCCCAAATATTGATTTGATTTACCCCTCTTATAAAAAAAAAAAAAAAAACAGACCAAGAGAAGAGGTCTTTAATTATTTTATTGAGAAGAAAGAAGAACATATTTTTTGTTTTAATCAAGAAAATTAGTTATCAAAATAAATTTAATTTATATTATCAAGAGGAGTCGAGAGTTGAGAAAATAATTTTCTTTTATTATTACAAAGTTTTTTTTTCTTCGAGAGTTGAGATAGGAGTAGAGAGTTGAGAAAATAATTTTTTTTTTTGTATTAACATCTAATTTTATCGAGAGTTGAGAGAGGAGGTGTCGAGAGTTGAGTAAAGGATTTTTCATTTTCTTCCAATTTAAATAAGTTTTATCGAGAGAGGAGAAAGAAAGAACTAAGAAAGAGAAGAGATTATTTATCGAGAACAGAGGGGTAGTTTAATAAAACAGAGTTAGAGAAGAGAAAATTTCTTAATTTTTATTTATTGAGAAGAGATTAACGAAGAAATTTATATTTATTGAGAAGAGATAAATTGATATATACTCAAGATTATTTTATTTATTAAAAAAGAGCGTAAAAGAAGAGAAAATTTAAGTCTCATTTTATGAGCAAGATTTTTTATTTTCCCTTCTAGATTAAAAATAAAATTGAAAAGGTAATCGCCAGAGTATAAATTTATACAATTTGACATATTTTAAATATTTATTTTATATGTATATATATGTGTGTGATATATTATTTATTTTATACTGTGTGTGGAGATAAATTAGAGATAAGGATATATATTACAAACGATTTTTAGTGTGTGAATGTCTAGTAGTCATAACCTTTCTATTAGCCTATAACCTCAAAATAACTAAGTTTTTTTTTTAAACACCCAAAAGAGAATAGATTCTTCCCAGTTTCGAGATTTGAGTTGCCTTAATTGCCTATTATTAATGACTTAATTTTTTTTATTATTATCATAAGGAAATTTATCGAGCCATCCTTTTTGCCTGCGGAACGTGTACCTTCGTTAATTACACCTCTATTTGAAGTTTATCTAGAGGTGATTAGTTTATTTTGCTCTAAATTTATTGAGTTCCTGCTCATTCTTGTTTTCCCTTTTAAGAACTTTCTAGCAAATAATAAGTTAGATATTCAAGAAAAGTCAAGATTGTCGAGATTTGAGTAGAGCACAGAGTAAAATATAAAGGTTAATACTAACTGACCGTATGGCAGATTATTCTGAGCAGTTGAGGCAACTGATTAGTAGTTCCGAAATTTTAAGACATTTATACGAGGATATCAGAGACTGGCCTATCGAAAGAATAAATGAGGAGTTGAACGAATTTGATCTCAACACTCAAGGATCAGAGAAAACTCTTCGAGAACGATTGTATAGAGCAGAGTTACGAAAAGCTGGGGTATATAGAGTTCCGTGGTTTCCTGAAGTTGACGAACGTGGTTCATTAGTAAAGTCGTTGCTTCCCAATATGAGTGATTCAGGTATACATACACAGATGGAGCCTCAGATAGTATCAGCTTCGGGACAAGACTCTGAAGAATCAGAGGGGGCTAGAGGTGACGACACTAGGAGGTCTATAATTCCTAGCGAAGAGGATACGAGATTATCTCCGTTGAACAATGTTACGACGACATCTTGCTCGTCACAAGCATCAGTAGTGACCACTGTAGCATTAACGACTACAACAGTAACGAGTACGCTTGCTATAAGTGGCACTGACTTATATTCAACTTATTCGTTACCCAAGATGACATCTACTACATATGGAAATAATGCTTCAATGAGATTGACTGCTAAAACCACAATGGCTGGAAAAAGATAGCCAATCCATTGTCCATAAATGATTATACCATCTTGGGTTGGATTAATAAGTATAGTGATCCAACAAGGTTGTCTTATGATGCAAATGTGACGAGAAGGAGATATACTAAAGATGTAAATACTCAACCTAGTGGAAATGAGTCGAGAAACGAGTTGAGTAGAAAAGTTGAAGAGTGGAGTCAGGACCAACGGCAAGTAGACGGGATGACCAACCGGGAAAAAGACAACCAATTTAGAGAAAAAGAAGATAGGCAGAAAGATCCAATAAGTTGTTGTCATAAATGTCAGAAATCTGACAGAGATGATCCTCGATCCTCTGATAAGAGTAAGAGAAGTCAAGTATCTCCAAACCACTCATCAAGGTTAAGATCGACTCGTGGTGGTACTCAAGAAATATCGAGTGAAAAGAGATATAACAGTCATACCAGTAGAAATCACCATCATTCTAAAAATAAATCAAGAGTTCTGAGCAACAGGAGTAGGAGTAGTAGCAAGAGTTCAACAAGTGGCAGTGAGTCTGACTATCCTATTCGAGTCAAGAAAAAGACTCGGAGGAGAAAAAAAGACCAAGATAATTTTAAATTAGTCAAAATTCTGGAATCTTGGCATCTGAAGTTTTCGGGTCGAGAGAATGCAGAAGACTTTTTAAAACGTTTAGAGAAATGCAAGAAGAGTACTGATTACTCAGATAAAGATTGGTTGAAAGTACTACACTGCATATTTTTGGAAGACGCAAGTCACTGGTATGAAACAGCTGAGAGGAGAATTCGAGATTGGAGAGGATTCAAGAAGGCTTTTAAAAGACAATATATTCCAGTGATGGACGAGGAGGATATCTTAGATGAGTTAAAAGCCAGAACTCAAGGAAAAGGAGAAAAGATAGCCAATTACCTCTCGAATTTTGAGTATATTGTCGGCCATTTTAAGTATCCTCCATCAATGAGAAGACAACTCGAGATTGCATACCGAAATTTATTGCCAGAATATCGAAGGTATATGGCAACTAAAAAGATATATGATTTCGATGATCTAGAGAAGTATGGACAACGGTGGGAGAGGCAAAAAGAGTTAGATCAAAAATATGTACCACCTCCTTCAAAAGAGAATTCAAAGATTCCGGGTGCTGCCTATCATCGAGAAAATAAGAATGTAAAAATAGCAGCTAGCAGAGTCGAGTGTAGAGAGGATATTGAAGAGAAAGAGACAGATAATTCACAAAAAGTGAATACGAAACCACCAAAGCCAGCACCTCGGAAAAATAAGAATAATAAGAGGAAATCACCTGCTTCATCAAGTCAGCAAGTCCAGACTGAAGCTGTAGATCTGAATGCAGATGAAAATGCTCAGTCCATGCAAGTAAATGAGAATAATGAGATAAGATCTAATAATAATGGGACCAGGCCTAAAGAAAATAATAACCAATGGCAGTCGAGAACAGAGAGACGTCCCATAAATCAAGGTCAAAGAAGAAATGGACCTTCTAATCGAGTAGACTCATCGGTTTTTTATGGTGAATGTCATGTGTGCCATACTGTTGGGCATAGAGCCTCACAATGTGCAAAACGCACCTGTTATTCATGTTCTCAAATAGGGCATTCTTCATTCGAATGTCCAAATAGAACATCAAATAATCGAGAGGGGAGTCAGAATGCCAATAGAGCACCATCAAATCTTAGCTGCCAAGGGTGTGGAGCCAGAGGTGTAACTCTGCTTACGTGTAAGAACTGTGCTCACATTCGTAGGTTTTTGGGAAACGGCCAAACAGGAACGTAGGATCGCCCTCTATGCTCCTAAATGATCGAGAAAGGGCGAACAATATAAAAGAGAAAACACAAGAGAGAGAAATCAATGAGAACATTCAGAGTCAAGATACGGAGAATATTAATATAGAGAATCGAGATGCAGAGAATATTAATATAGAGAATCGAGATACTGAGAATTTTAATAGAGAGAATCCAAATTTAGAGCAAAGAGAAACAGAGCCAGAAATAAGAGATACAAGAGAAACAGAGACAGAATTTAGAGATAAAAGAGAAACAATACTAGAAATAGTAACTGAGAGACAACCTACTAAAGAACCTGTTCAGAGTGTAAATCAGGATCGTGAGATATCTCAGAATGCTGAAGAAAATCCATCTGAAGAGCATATAAGAGAAGCGGTGAGAGAGTTAGTGCAGCAGTTGCATTTCTCGAACCCAGCTGATAGCAGTGTTCCAGTTCCTGAGGTGGTTCCTGATCGGTCTGTTGAAGACATTGCTTCACCTTCAACAGTCCAGGAGGGGGGGAAAAGTCGTACCAAGTACGACAGAGAAGAGAAATTCTGAGAATATACATAGGAAAGTTGCAGGATCGACGTCAGAGAATAGAAATTTCTTGCAAATCGAGTTAGGAGGAGAGAAATACCTAGCTTTATTTGACCCAGGTGCGATGATTACACTAGTTGGGCCAAAGATTGGAGAGAAATTTCGAGACAGATTAAAACCTAGCAATTTATCAATTAAAACAGTAACTGGAGCCATATCAAAACTGTTGGGTGTACTAGAGGTCGTATTAGACGTTGATGGAGTAGTACAACCCATGGAACTCAAGGTTGCAAGACAAATGGAACACGATATGGTTCTTGGAATGGATTTCCATAGAAAATGGGACCTAGAAGTAAAACTAGGTCAAGATTTATGGAGAGTTCCAGATGGAGAGTGGAGAAAATTTTCAAATCATCGTTCTGAGAGCAAAGCAGTTATCTTTGGAGAATGCGCTGGGATAGTCGAGATCACAGAAGATCAAGAAAAAACAGTGAAAGATTTGGCTAAGAGAATTTTACCACCACCATCAAAAGTACCAGGAATCACTACCTTAATAGAACATCATATAGAGATCGAGCCTGGAGTTAGGCCGATTAAACAACGCCCAAGACGTATGTCACCATACAAACTTCAAGTGGCACAAGAAGAGGTCAAGAGAATGCTAGAGCAGAATATTATCGAGAAATCAGCGAGTGAATGGAGTAGTGAGCCGGTAATTGTCAGGAAACCTAATGGAAAGTATAGGTTTTGTGTGGATTTTCGAGATGTGAATAAAGTCACTAAACCTGATGCTTATCCAATGCAGAGTATGGATTCTATTTTAGACAAATTAAGAAAAGCAAGATATATTACTAAAATAGATCTAGAGCAGGCGTATTTCCAGGTAATGTTGAGCCATGAGAGTCGTAAATACACAGCATTTGCAGTGTCTGGATTGGGACTATTCCAATTTAAACGTCTCCCATTTGGCCTAACTAACGCACCAATGACCTTCCAAAGACTTGTTGACGCCTTATTTGGTCCAGAATTCGAGCCACATGTCTTTGGATATCTAGATGATATCATCATCGTGACAGAAACGTTCGAAGAACATATAAAGTGGGTCGAAATTGTGTTAAAGAGATTAGTGAGAGCAGGTCTAGTTGTGAACAATGAAAAATGTGAATTTTGTTGTTCGAGTGTAACTTACCTGGGATACAAACTAGATAGAGATGGGTTGAGACCAGATTCAGAGAGAATTTCACCAGTGCTGAATTATCCTACTCCTAAAACTATTAAACAATTGAGACGTTTCTTGGGTATGGTGGGTTGGTATTCGAGATTCATAGAGAATGAGTCAGAGATAAAGATTCCGTTGGTAAAACTGCTTCATAAAGGTCAAACCTGGACCTGGGGTGAGGATCAAGAGCAAGCTTTCGAGAACCTAAAAAGAGCACTTACTCAAGCACCAGTGTTAGCCAGACCAGATTTTAGTAAGCCATTTTCGGTACATTGCGATGCTAGCGATTATGCCATAGGAGCTGTGCTAACACAAGAAAGTGAAGATGGAGATCACCCTATAGTGTACATCAGTCGAGTCTTGAGTAAAGCAGAGAAAAATTATACCGTAACTGAGAAAGAGGGTCTTGCATTATTATGGGCAATAAAGAAGTTGAGACCTTATTTAGATGGATATCACTTCACAGTATACACCGACCATAGCGCTCTCAAGTGGCTCAGAAATCTTAAAGATCCAACTGGTAGGCTTGCGCGTTGGGTTTTAGAGTTACAGCAATGGGACTTCGAGATTATACACCGAAAAGGTGCTCTTAATCATGTCCCAGATGCTTTATCGAGAGGTTTCGAGTTAGAAAATGAGGAGGTGGCTGGTTTTACCACTATTGAAGATCCATGGTATCTATCGAGAGTAGAGGAAGTAAAACATTTTCCTAGAAAGTTTCCAAATTGGAAATTGGAAGATGATTTATTGTATTACTTTAAAAGAGATAGGTTACTAGATCCAGTGACTTTTCGAGAAGAAGGCTGGAGATTAGTGGTACCAACAGAGTATCGAGAGAGAGTAATAAGTGATGCCCATAGAGAAGCCTCATCAGGACATTTTGGTATAGAAAAAACTTATGATCGGGTGATTAGAGAATATTATTGGCCAGGAGCGTGGTATGACATAAATTCATATATCCAGCAGTGTTCAGAGTGTCAGAGATATAAAGTGATGCAAACAGGTGCTCAAGGTTTAATGGGAAAGAGAATTGTCGAGAGACCATGGGCTGTAGTAGCAGCTGACTGCATGGAGTTTCCTAAGAGTAAGAACCAGTATAAGTATGTACTAGTGTTTCAAGATTTGTTCACTCGCTGGATAGAGCTAAAACCATTGAGAACTGCAGATGGTAAAGGGGTCTCGAGAGCATTTGAAGAGCTGATTTTATTCAGATGGGAAGCTCCTGATTATTTACTTACTGATAATGGTAAAGAGTTTGACAATAAGTGGTTAAAGAGTACGTTAGATGAATATGGTGTAAAACATGTAACTACTCCACCATATCACCCCCAGGCCAACCCAGTCGAGAGAACAAATAGAACGTTGAAAACTATGATTTCTATTTTTGTTGGATCAGACCATCGAGACTGGGACAAACATCTACATGAGTTCAGACATGCTGTTAATACAGCTACCCAAGCTTCAACAAAAGTATCACCAGCATTCTTAAATTATGGTCGTAATCCTGCACCAGTGAAGAGTTTACGAAGAGAAATCGAGATCAGAGGACCTAAGCTTAAATTAGATCCAGAAGTCTGGAAGGATAGATTAAAAAGATTAGATGCTTTGAGAGACTTGGTAGCTAGGCATATAGATGAATCACAAAATAAACAAGCTAAGAGATATGACCAGAATAAAAAAGATGTAAGGTTTAATGTAGGAGATCAAGTGTTGAGGAAAACGCAGGTGTTATCAAAAGGAGCACAAGGTTTCTCTGCGAAGTTAGCTCCAAAATATGAAGGTCCATTTCGTATTATTGAGGTAAAATCACCTGTAGTATATGTTTTAGAGATGGAAGGTAGTCGTAGAAATGCGAAGGTACACGTATCCGAGTTAAAACGATTTTTACCCCCGCGAACAAATCGAGATCAGTAAAAACTCTTATTTTATAAATTTCTTTTTCGAGAGCATGTTATTTTAAGTGTAATTCGAGAGCTGTGTTGTCTTGGTGTTGGTTCGTGTCTCGAGATAACCATATGGTAAGTGTTGTTCAGTCGGTAGTAAAGCATGTCGAGACAGAGTTCCCTAGTAAAATTTTCCTTTTATTTTACTTATGTTAACAGATGTCAAGACGTGCAGGTAGGAAGTCGCCATCCATGGGATCACGTGGTGCACCCAGCTCAGGCCATCGGGCTGAGCCGGAATTCCATCCCCCGGCTCATCGTGTACTCACGTGGGCTGATGAGGTTGAATTGGAAGAGAGGACACGGAGACGAGATCAATCTCCTTCCCCTGCAATTAACCCTAATAGTTGGGCAGACCAGCTCGAGTACGAGTTGCGTCTCGCTGTGGAAGAAGAAAGAGAGAGAGAGTGAGATTTGAAAGGTTTCGAGAGCAGGAGAAAGAAGAAAAGGAAAAGGAGATGAGAGAAGCAGCCGATCAGTGGCTTCTTAAAACGGGCCAAGCTACGTTAAAAGAGCTTGAAGGGGGTAATGAGGAGGAGTCCACTCTTCTTATTACCATTACTAACCCTCAGTCGAGACCGGGAGAAGAAGAGAAGGAAGAAGAGAAGAAGAAAAGAAAGGAGGAGGCAGAAATAGTGGCTTTGGACACGGTCTCAGCCATCATAGAGAGCCTGGAAGAGAGAGAAAGTAGAGAAGCGGAGAAGGAATTGGAGGATATACTACTCCAGCAGGATCCTCGTTATCTCCCAGTGGAAAGTGCTGGTGTAGTGGATTCCCTGGCCTGGGATAGAGGCGAGGATGAGTATGAACCCGAGCCTGAAGAGATGGTCACTTTTTCTCCGTTAGGAACGCGCGTTAGTCCACCTCGATGCAGCCGAGAGCGGAGTAACAACTCTCGACGTCAACTTCAACTGGACGATTATTACTCCGCTCAAAGCCCACCTAGAAGAGCATCACCTTCGCCTCCACCAGGACCAGTGCAACATCGAGAGAGAGAGAATCGAGCCAGGAGCCAGAGTAGGAGTCGACCACCGCTTCCAGTGAAGACCAGGGGAGCTCTCTTTGGGGATCTGAAGCCAATCCCTACTGAGCCTCATCTGGACCCGCCACCGTATGCTTGCTACAACTGCTGGCAGCTGGGACATTCCAGGTTTGATTGTCCTCGTGATTTTGTGGATGCCTTCTGCTACAACTGTGGTAGAAGGTACGAGGATCTGACCAGCTGTCCACGTTGTAGTGAAGCGCATGCGGAATATATGCGGAGTAAGAATCGTGGAAGAAGATCACCGTCAAGGCAGCGAGGGAATTCCCGACCACCACCAAGGGAAACCCCTACTACGATACCCCAAAGAGAGAGAGAAAGAGATAGAAATGGGAGAGGCACAGCGCGAGATCGAAGGCCAAGGAGTTCGAGTCGCCGACCCCGCACTCCACCCCGCACTCGTCAGCCAAGTCTTGATCGTCACGAACGAGCCCGTCGATCTGCTTCTCGTGACGATGACCGGGAAATGAATCGGCTGAGTGAGGTCGTTAGGTTGGCGGAAAGGATTCGGACCCTTCCCCGAGATCTTCAGGAAGCCCTGCTGCGAATGGCCAATCCTAGTTCGTCGCAGGAGCGCTCCCAGAGCGACGCCATTAATTGGGTCGTTAAACAATCGAGAGAAGAGAAAGTTCGAGAGGAGAGAGAGAGAGTTCGAGAGGAGAGTAGCATCGAGAGACAATACATCGAGTCAAGAGATTTCATAGATATCCAGTGAGTTGCTTAAAATTTTCTTTTAATAATTTTTTTTTTTTTGTGTTGGTATTCCTTAAATCCTTATTTATTACCCATTTAAACATTTAACTGTGTGTATATGAGAGAATGAGTAGAGCGAGATAAGAATGAGATAATAAAGAGTAGTAGTAGTTATTGAGGTTAGGTTTATTATGAATAGTATATAAGAAATATTAATGGTTATGTGAGTGCAATTCGGCGACGTGATTTTTCTTTCTTTTGAGTTTTTTTATTAAAAAAAAAAAAAAAGAAAAAGGCAAATAGCCTAAGTTAATAGAGTAGAGTCTTAAATTATTTTCGTGTTTCAATAAGATGGACGACCCACTTGTAAAGTGTTCCGGTCATGGAGGGGGGAATTTGTGATGCATTTATTGCATCACAATAAAATATTTATTAAAAAGAAGAAAAGAGGAAAATTAGCCGAAATGCACTGACTGAATAGTTTATTAATTAATATAAATAAAAGAAATTAATCAGTTTACTCTTGTTTGTTTCGAGGTAAACAAGAAGCATAGCGACGAGCAGAAGACTTACCGCTAGAGAGAGAAAGAGAGAAAGAGGAACCTAACCTCACATCCGAACACGTGGTGAAGGAAAAACCCCAGTCACCATCAGTTTTCTTGTTGTGCACTAGGAGTTGAAGCTACGGTGATGGCTGTAACCTCTTAACACTAGTGCACATAACAGATCAACGAAAAGAACACATGTTTAGAAAAGAAAATAATCTGTGACAGTGTTCTTGTGCGTCGCCATCTTATGTTCTCGATGACGACGTGCACGCCGCAGCACTGTCACCTGTACACTGACACACACACACACACCCGGTGTATAAGTACATGCGCACAATACACTCGCGGTACGCGATGACGAGCAAAACCGGGAAACGACGCGGAACATTTGTAACACGTGCTCGAGAGTAACGGGGAAGTGTCGGTAAATGACCGACTCGCGGCAGAAATCGAGTCATGCGCATGAAAAGGTAAAGGATCAGCGAAAAAGGGGAGCCTGCTATAGCTTGTATAGCAGGCTCGTATATACATGGGTAATTGTACAAATAACGGCAGCAGGCTCGTATGTACATGAGTAAAGGTAGAAACGGTAGTAGAGGGAGTATATACATGGGCAATTGTAGAAATATTAATCTATATCAGTATGTTATATGAAGATACGTGAATTCGAGCGCGAGAGATAATAGAAGATAAAGAATCGAGCGTTGGAGAGAGATAACGTTACAATAATAGGTATAATTATTAAAACTAAATATATGGAGTTTTCTAAATAGAAAGTTAAATAGAGCGCGCCAGAAATAGAGGGCGCTAACATAAAAGAAGCCGCCAAAAGGAAAGATGTTGATTGGTTAAGAGTTAACATCCTTTGTAATTAACAAATAAGAATTACGAAAAGGATTAATAACCAATCAACCATTATCCTATTTATGACGTAATTGATAAAAGAAGGGATGAAGAGGAAGGAACTCGAGAGAAGACGCGCCATCGACACACTTCTCTATTGGATCTTGCTGGTTGCACTTGTTGGTTTTCCTGTTACTGCTCGTTGAGCCATTTTCTTGAGTCTTGACTCCATTTTATTAGGATTTATTCAATAGAGTTTCACACTGCCATTTTGCCATTTTGCTGCCTTATTATTTGGTCATTTTTGGATATTTTCGAGAGAGCTGAGGAATTTATTAACACGAGGAAAGGAGATTTTGGGAGTTGGAGTTAAATCATTGGAGTTTTGTTTTATTTTCTTGAGAGTAACGCTTTGAACATTAAGGTGAGTCCTCCATCTTAAATATAAAATCATTTAATAATTTAGAGTCAGTGCGCGTCGCCGTTTTGCTCGTCGGTTGTAGCCGCCATTATTAACTTAAATTAATTTCACGGGTTTAATTGGATTTTATTTAATTATCATTAATCTGAGAAATTATTAAGTCGAGTCAGAGTTCAATTACACTAAGTTTCTTTTACACTTACACAATTTTCGAGAAATTGTCGGGTAAAAATATGTTAAATTTATTTTAATAAATATAGAGTGAAAATTACTTCTTTTGTATTTTACTTAACAGTGTAATTTAAGTGTTTATTAACATTGTATTGTTATAAAATATATATAACTGATTTATTGCTGGTTTACATCGGTGGTTTCGTTATTGTTCCCTACGAAGACCCGATTAGAATCCACCCGAGAGAGTTGATTGCTAATAAATTCAGATTTTTATATTCAGAGTAAAATTTAAGAAAAAAATAAGAACTAAATTAATAGTTGTTCAGAGGTGATACTGTAGAGTTTAAAATAATAGTAACTGGGGGATAGGGAACAAATTCCCCCATTACAAATTTTATTAATTTTCATGAATATAGCTAAAAAACATTCGTTAACATGGGTTGCTTTATTAAATATATTTGAAGCATTAAATTTTATTATGAATCGCAACATTTTTCCTGTGACTAAGTATATGCTTCAAAAATTAATGGAAGTAAAAACTAGTAGTTTAACTTATCACATTATTTGTTCTGATTGTAATTTGTATATAGGGAAATATTCTGCTGTTAAATCTAATATAAATTGCACATGTGGTTCAACTATAAAGCCTTCATCAGTCGGTTCATTTTTTATTGAAAGTGATTTAAAAGACCAGCTAGAAAAACTTTTTTCCAATCCAGCAGTAATAGATAGTTTTCAAGAAAGATTTACTAGAAAAAAAATAAATACAAATAACCTAGAAGATATTTATGATGGACGTTTGTACCAAAGCTTTTGCAAAAGTGATAAATTAAATAATATTAATAATTTATCATACACGTTTAATACCGATGGATGTCAAGCTGCAGACCACAGTAAAGTATCTGTGTGGCCAATATACTTGATGATCCATGAGCTTCCTGACTATTTGAGAAAAAAATACATGTTGTTAGCAGGATTGTGGGTTTCCAAAACGGAACCAGAAATGAACATTTTTCTGCAACCATTTGTACAACAAGCAAATGCCTTATCTAGCAAAGGATTTCAATGGTTCAATAATGGCAAGAAAGTTGTAAGTAAACTGTTTCCTTTAGGATGTTGCGTGGACTCTGTAGCACGATGTGCTGTTTTGAATATGAAAAAATTTAATGGAATTTCTGGATGCACATACTGCGATCATCCTACGGTAAATGTCAATGGAGTCAGGAAATATCCAATGATATCAGAAGTTCCAAAAGAAAGAACAGATGAAAATATCAAAGATGCAATGTTTCTTGCTTTTGCAAGTAAAGAAGCTGTAACTGGAGTAAAGGGCCCTTCGTCATTAATGTATCTTAAACATTTCGATCTTGTAAACGGAATGGTCCTTGATTTTATGCATTCATGTTTACTTGGCGTCACTCAACTTCATGCTGAAATCTTACTGACAAATAGTAAGGCAGAATACTACGTTGGATCTCCATCTGCACTACATGTAATTGATGAACGTTTGTTATCAATAAAACCGCCTTCATGCATTGGAAAAATACCAAGGAGTATAAAGGAACGGAATAATTGGAAAGCATCAGAATGGTTGTCATGGCTCTTATATTACGCCATACCGTGTTTAAAAGGACTTTTACCCAAAAAATATGTTAAGCACTTGGCATTATTTGTAACAACAATGAATATTCTTTTGAGCGATTCAATATCAGAAAATCAACTTAAAACTTCGAGGAAATTATTAATAAAGTTTGTTTATTACTTTGGTAAGTACTTTGGTAATGAATACATGCATTATAATGTGCATTTACTTTTGCATGTTTGTAATACTGTCCACAATTGGGGTCCATTGTGGGCAGACAGCACGTTTCCATTTGAAAATGAATATAAAAATCTGTTACAACTGAAAAAAAGCAATCACCACATAGCTAAACAGATTTTAATTAGATTACTCACATATCAGCAGATACCTCAATTGGAAGCTGAAAATTTTATTTCAGAAAATGTTAAGAACTTTTGTAAAAATATGAGAAATCAGCAACAAAAAAAAGTATTGAAAATAAAAGATTGTACGTTATTAGGAATTGGAAAAAATCATGAATTCAGTAATGAAGAAAAAGAATGCTTAAGTTTAATTATCAATGTAAATGAGATCAAAGAATGCAAAAAATATAAAAAAATGATTTATCAAAATTGTAGATACACAACGTGTTTTTATAATAGAAGCATAAAAACTAATGACTCGATTGTACAATTTACAAATAATGAATATGGTATTGTAATTGGTATTTATGTATTAAAACTAGCTACAGCTGGGTTCAACGTATTTATATTTTATAAATTATTAAAGTGTTCTGAGGATTCTCTAGTTAATGAAGATGACGATGTGAAAGAAAACATTAATTTTAAAAGATGTACTTTACAATCTGATAATATTTATGCCAATTATTATTCGACGTTATTTCGACCTTGCATTGTAACTAAGTATAATAAAAAATATTATATAAGTTCTATTATAAAAGGAGCGATGGGTCGTTGTATTAATTGAACTTGAAAATATATTGTCAATTTTAATAATATTTTTTACGAATTTTTAAATTTATTTTAATAAATATCATTACAAATATATAATTTTATTTTTGTAATTATATCCTTTAATACACTGTTAAAAAAAATGAATTTTGCTTCCAGTATATTTTTGAAATTTATATTTTTACTTTAAATTTCATGCACATTTACATTAATATTACGGTAAAATTACTAATTTTCATATACACGCTTGAAGCAAGCTTCCAGTTTTGCATTAAATTTTCATGTTTTTGTTAACAGTGTAACAACATAATATACGTAAGTATGCGCAAAATAAATATATATATATATATATATATACATATATATATATATATATAAACACATGCGTGTAAATAAATACATATAAGTGTACTCACAAGTACATAGGTAAATTGTAAATAATATATAATAATTTGCAAAAACAATTACTTGTATTCGCGATTTAGAAATAATTTTTTTATAAAACAAAATACTTGTTATTTGTACTTCTCATTTTAACAACTATTTAAGTGAAAATAACTGTTATTAGTACCTTCAATTTTTTACGATATTTCTCTGGGAATATTTGTAAATAACTGGGAATAACTGGGAATAACTGTTATTCGTACCTCTGATTTTTTAAATTATTTTTAAACTAAACTGGGAATAACTGTAAATAACTGGGAATAACTGGGAATAACTGTGAATAACTGTTATTCATGCCTCTGAATTTATAAATCATTTCTTAACTAAACTGGGAATATCTGTAAATAATTGAGAATAACTGGGAATAACTGGGAATAACTGTGAATAACTGTTATTCATGCCTCTGAATTTGTAAATCATTTCTTAACTAAACTGGGAATATCTGTAAATAATTGAGAATAACTGGGAATAACTGGGAATAACTGTTATTCGTACCTCTGTTTTTCAAATTATTTTTAAGCTAAACTGTAAATAACTGGGAATAACTGAGAATAACTGAGAATAACTGAGAATAACTGGGAATAACTGGGAATAAGTGGGAAAAACTGTTATTCGTACCTCTGTTTTTCAAATTATTTTTAAACTAAACTGTAAATAACTGGGAATAACTAAGAATAACTGGGAATAACTGGGAATAACTGTGAATAACTGGGAACAACTGTTATTCCTGTCTCAAACTGAACAGTTTATAACAGTTATTCCTAGTTATTCACAGTTATTCCCAGCTATTCTCAGTTATTCTCAGTTATTCCCAGTTATTCACAGATTCGATTTCCATTAGGGTATGTGTGTAAGACGGTCTCCACGGAAGCGATGCAGATGATTGCTGGGTCCCTTCCGTGGGACCTTGAGTGCTTGAGGTTGGCTGCGAGATACAAGCTACGAAAGAATCTACGTATGAATGAGCTGGATTGAGTGTCTGAGAATGAGATAATGAACATGGAAGTGTCTGAAAGGTACGAATTGGTGGATGTTAAAGCGAATGAGACATGGCAGCAGAGATAATATGCATGTACGAACGGTAGAGTAACGTATGAATGGATAGGGAGCGTTAGCTTCTCGGCTAGTTCGACTGGTTTCGACCCTAGCCTGAGTGTATGCTACGTCCTTACGGGCCACGGGAGTCTGAACGCGTTTCTCTTTGCGAGAAATCTTTCTGACTCCCCGGCTTGCATGTGTGAATTTGAAAGAGAAGACTGGAAGCATGTGCTGTGTGAATGCGATATGTACGCAGCTTTCAGAGACCTGGATGGCATGAATGTAAGAAGAAGAATAAATGGTTGGGATGTTAGCGGTGTGCTTGCATCGAGAGAAT
>JAFFSR010000263.1:280000-350000 GCA_017163975.1 Anastatus disparis
CTACAGGATCCTTCTATGTTGTTTCGGTGTATTGCCAATATTCCCATGATCTGGAAATATACCTACATCAACTGTCACAGGCACTTGATTTTATTGGAAACTCAAGCACCATAATTGGAATAGATGCAAACGCAATATCTCCACTGTGGAACTGGAATCCCTGTGAAGCAGATGATAGAGGAATAAAAATGGAGGACTTTATAGCTACTCACGAACTCCATGTTATAAATAAACCACAAGGACTCTGTACCTATACAAGAGAAGATAGAAACATCGATGTAACTCTGGCATCAGCGAACATGTTGGATGGAATCACAGATTGGAAAATATCAAAAGAGGAAATCTCAAGTGACCATAGAGTCATAAAAATCAGGATAGGACTGCAAGAGCGAAACATCAGAATCAAACAAAGAAGATTCAACGTAACAAGGGCAAGATGGAATGAGTTTGCACTAATAATAAAATAATACACTCCTTTGCTTGAAACCATGGAACTCAACTGCCTTAATGATGTTGAGCGGCTTGCAGGGAAGGTTACTGAGGTTCTTACTAAGGCGGCCAAAAGGTCTATACCTAAAAAGACTAGTTTTAGAAAGTCAGTACCGTGGTGGAGCTCTAGGCTGAACAATCTTAAGAAGTCGGTCTACGAACTAAGGAAGCAAAAACAAAGACTTCCATATGAAGATCCCCATAGAGCAAGAGTTATGGAGGAATATAAAGGAGCCAGAAAGGCATACAGAAAACTAGCATCAAAAACCAGAATTACTAGTTGGCGGGAATTTGTGGGGCATACCAGTGATGTTAATCACTACGGCCTACCATACAAGATGTTTAATAACAAAATGACTACAGAAACTGTCATCTCCAATGTCAAAGTTGGGGTTGGACATACTAAGAACTGGACTGAAACTGCGGAGGTAATGCTGGATGAGCTATTCGGATCTGAAACTGACGTCGAAGCCGCTGACATTCTGGAGAATGCAGAACCAGCTGGAGAAGATATAGAATGTTGGACTGAAGTCCAAGTACTCAATGCCGTAAGGTCACAAAAGAATAAGAAAGCTCCGGGAATTGATATGATTGAGGCTGAGATTATCAAAAAGGCATGTCAATATGGACTCTTGGGTGTATTAACGAGGCTCTACAATGGGTGTCTGAGGCACGGACACTTTCCAGACCAGTGGAAGCTCAGCGTTGTGAGGATTCTTCTCAAGGGCCCAGATAAAGATCCCCAAATTCCAAGATCTTATAGACCTATTTGTTTGCTGACAGTTCTCAGTAAAGTGCTAGAACGACTAATACAGCAAGGTTTGAGAACGAAAACGAGTAGCGCTGAATATTGCTCGGACAGACAATATAGTTATAGGGCGGGAAAAAGCACGGAAGATGCCATTAGAAAGGCCAAGCAGGTAGTCAAGGATACAGAAGACAGGCTAGCAATTGGAATTCTATTTGATATAAGCGGTGCTTTCGGCAACCTTCTTTGGAAGACAATAATAAATGAATTGATTAAAAGAAGATGTCCGTCAAACCTAATAAAACTAGTGAAAAGTTATCTTCACAACAGAAGAGTCACCCTAATGAGTGAATTTAACAGCGTCTTGAGAGACGCGTGATAATAGTGTGGTAATTGAAACTCCGAGTATGAAAGAGAGAGAGTGTTTGAAAAAATGTATGAGTGAAAAGAATTATGGATTAGTAATGGATGAACCAAAGCGTGTGGGACCGAGAGTGATTGTGTACGACGTACCGAATGAAATGACTGAGGAGCGCTTTATGCATGGTATGTATGTGAAAAATTTGAGTGGTGTGATTGAGAGTAGTGAGTTTAAAAAGTGTGTGCGTGTATTTACCCATATTTCTAAGAAGGAGGAAATATTGGGTAACATAGTGATTGAAGTGACCCCCGCAGTCAAAGATCAACTACTGCGGGAGCGTTGTGTGTATGTGGAGTGGGGTGCCTATAGAGTCAGTGAGTATGAGAGGGTCAACCGCTGCTATGGATGCATGTTGCACGGACATTTGCTGCGGGAATGCAAGTCTGAGCGACTGTGTCATAAGTGTGGATGTGTTGGGCATAATGCTGCCTCCTGTAGTGCGCCGGCTTGCTGTGTCAATCGCAAGGCAAGGGGCCGGCCTGCTGGGCACTCAGCGTTGGCGGCTGACTGTCCGGAGTATGTGTGGAGATTGGAACGTTTGCGTGCGAGAATAAATGGTAGTAATGGCTAATTGTGTGGAACTGCGAGTGATTCAGCTTAATTGTCAGAGGGGATATGATGTGATGAGCGATTTGGGTGAATGTCTGTTGAATGAAAGAATCAGTGTTGCGCTCCTACAGGAGCTGTATGTTATGAATGGACGTGTGAGAGGGCTTCCGATAGCGATGCAAGTGTTTTTGAGTGAAAGTTGCAAGGCTGCCATTGTTGTGAATGATGATTCCATTGAGTGCCTGGTGCTGAATGAATGTGCGGGAGGAGATGGTGTGTGTGTGTGGTTGAAAGGTGCGTTTGGCCAGGTATATATGGTTTCCCTGTACTGTGTGTTTGGACGTGAAATTGAACCTTATGTTGAGTGCATGGAGCGTGTGCGTGAGCGTCTGAGAGGCTGTAGAGTAGTTATAGGTATGGATGCGAATGCGGTGAGTGACCTTTGATTCAGCAAGCGTCAGATGGCTAGTCGTGAATCTGAGATGCGTGGATTGGTTTTGGAAGAATGGATTGCTGGGAATGATTATGGGATATATGTGATGAATGAGCCGAGTGTATATTACACGTTCGACGGTCCCACTGGGCAGAGCGACATCGATGCTACGATGTCGAATCTCTCGCTTGAGGAAAGCAGATATGTGTGGACCGTCGAGAATGAATGGGGAATTAGTGACCACAACCTGATTCTCATCAGGTTGTGGCTAGGTGTGAATAAAGAAGCCTCAGCCTGTGAGCCTGCAAACAGATGGAGTACGCATGTGATTGACTGGGATTTGTATATGTCTGTGTTGATTGATCGTGTGAATGAATGTAGTCCATCCCAGTTCTTGGAGATGGGTGCAAGTGAAATGGTGAATGTGGTGACTGAATGGATGATTGGTACGAATGATGCATGTATGAAACGGGTGAAAAGTGTATGTCTGAAGAGTGTTGCTTGGTGAAACAATGGGCTAAATGATATGAGGAAGAGGGTTCGCAGGATGAGGCGCGAGTATCAGAGGGCGCGAGCCAGGAATGCATGTGATGTACGTGATAAGTGGAGAGAATAGCGTAGGTGTGTGAATGAATATAAAAAGTGTATGAAAGAGGCCAAAAATGGCAATTGGAGTGAGTTAGTGTGTAAGGAAAAGAATGAACCATGGGGGCGGGTATACAAAATTTGTCGTGGGAAGTATGAATGTGAGAGCCTTGCTGGACTGAAGACACAGAATGGTTGGACGAGTACATGGGAAGAGAGTGTGAATGTTTTAATGAATAGGTTTTTTCCTGTGGATGATAGAGCGAATGAGGCGTACAGGGTGTGTAAAAATGTGAGTGCTGATGTGGAGTATGAATAGGATGAAGTGAGTGCTGCGATGTGCAAGCTGCGTGAGAAAAGGGCCCCGGGCCTTGATAGGATCACTGGGCGAATGATCAAGTATGCATGGATAGCCATCCCCTTTTACATTAAGAGTATGTTTGATAAGTGTTTGAGTGAGAGCCATTCCCCGAATGAATGGAAGAAAGCAAGGGTGGTTGCGCTTCCCAAGGGAGTTGATAAGGACAAGAGGGATCCAGGATCCTACCGACCCATCAGCTTGCTGAATGGGTTTGGTAAGGTCCTGGAGCGTATTATGACTGAACGACTGTTAAAATGTATGGATGGGAAATGGAATGAAAGGCAGTATGGTTTCTCTTAGGGGAAATCTACTGAGGATGCTTGGGTTAGAGTGAAAGCGTGTGTGAATGAGTCGGACAGAAAATACGTCCTCAGCGTCTTTGTCGACTATCGGGGAGCGTTTGACTACCTCTTGTGGAGTGTTATTATTGAATGTTTGAAGAAGGCTGGATGTGCGGGGAATGATCTGATGCTGTGGGTGAGTTATTTTAGTGAGCGTAAGGCGTGTATGACAAATCGTATGAATGCAGTTTGGAAGAATGTGGAAAGAGGTTGCCCGCAGGGGTCTGTACCAGGACCTTATGTGTGGAACCTCTGTATGAATGATCTGCTGAATGAGTTGTGTGAAGTGAATGATTGGGTCGTAGCATATGCCGACGACCTTGTGATCATGGTGGAGGGGGACTCTAGGTGTGAATGTGAGCGAAAAGCAGAGGAATGTCTGAGAATTGCGTATGAGTGGGGAAAGAATGTTGGTGTGAGTGTGTCTGATGAGAAGACGGTGTGCATGTTGTTGAAAGGCACCTTACGATTGGATGGTAGAAGATTGCGTGTGAATCTTGATGAGAATGATGTAAGAATGATAAGGTACGTCGAGAGTGTTAGGTATCTTGGTATGACTGTTGGTGCAAGAATGAATTTTCGCGAGCATGTAAGAGGATTGAGAGGACGTGTGATGCATGGTATTGGATGTATGCGATGGGTGCTGCGAAAGGATAAGGGTATGGATGTGAAAGTCGCTACCGTATGGATGAAGAATTTGTTTGCTGCATGTGCATTGTATGGATCGAGTGTTTGGTATGAATGGCTGAATAGAAAGTATGTATGTTCCGAATTGAATGCATGTCAGAGAATAGTGATGTATGCTAGTTTGCGTGTATGTAGAACGGTCTCCACGGAGGCCATGCAGGTATTACTTGGGTGGCTGCCGTGGGACCTTGAGTGTTTGCGATGAGCGAATGTGTTCAAGGTAAGGCGGGGGTATAGAATGAATGCGACGGATGTAGTGACTAACTGTGAGATTGAGGAACATGGTATGCATGAGATTAATAGGATGATTGACAATGGAGTGCATGAGACCTGGCAGAGAAGGTGGGACTGCAGCAGGAATGGACGTGTTACCTATAAGTTTATAAGGAATGTGAGGTTTGCGAGTGAGACGAGAGTGTTTGAGCCAAGTCTCATGGTCAGTTATATATTAACGGGCCATGGGACGTTGAATGCATGGTTGTATGAGAGAGGTCTGCGCGATTCCCCTTTATGTGTGTGTGGTGAAGGTATGGAAGACTGGAAGCATGTGTTGTGTGAATGTGATATGTATGCTGATTTTAGGAACTGTGAAGCAATGGGTGTAGTGAAAATGGATAATGAATGGGATGTCAGCAGAGTGCTTGGATCGAGTTAATGTTATGAGCAACTGTGTGTGTTTGTGCATCGTGCCTATGCTATGCGTGCGTCAATTATTGCGAGAATGAATGCGTGAGATTTTACTTGAAAAAAAAAAAAAAAAAAAAAAAAAATATTTTAGCGGGATTTTTTGTTTGTTTGTGTGGCTGAGCTGAATGTGTGTTATCGCGTGTCTGAATGTCAATGTGTCTGAATGGGGGGCGAATGTGAAAACCGCAAGGGGGGCTCTACGTCCGGACGTATCCCTGGGGTGCTGCGACCCCCCGGCCTCAGCAAATCGGTCCACCGAGCCGAGAGAAAGGCAAGTTTCTCAAACCCGGTAGAGGCCACTGTATGCCTCGAAACTCCCACCAAGAGTATAAATGGTACTACGGGGATCAGGGTAGCCCCACGGCCCGGGCCGTGCCTGATCATTTGGTGTTGGACTCGTAGTGGTAGTGGTTAGAGCCCATATCGCGGGCTAGGAGTTGTCGGGAGGGAGCTGGCGACTCTCATCCCGGCTGTGTCTCCGACGTGTGAGATGCGGTTAACATCTCGGGCATCCAGCCTGTCTTAGCTGGTAGGAGTTTAAAAGGGCTCCGCCTCCCACAGAGACGATCTGAGGATCTTGTCAATCCGTAAGAGAAATCTGTAGCCATGTTAATGTACCCACGGGACATTACATGAGCGCGTTGATCGAGCGTATCTCGATCCCGTTAAGCCCAATGGGGGGTCCGTGTAGGTTAAACCGCAAGGTGGGCACTGCACGTTAAACCGGCATTCATATGTCCATATGTACCCCTTAGCGCATATTGGAAAAAGCATGGCTCTAAGACTCGTAATAAGCGTTCGGGTGTAACTTATCGTGGATTCCGGGGGGCCTGGGTAAGCGGCGGGAGCTAGTTCGGCTCCCTTCGGTCAGCCAAGGTCTTCGTCCGTCTATTTGGTATGAGCATAGCCTGATTAACGACATCCCCACTGTCCCTATGTACCGGGACCTGTGTGTATCTTCGTATAGTACAGTTCGTGGATTTTTAGCTCCGTGGTTTTTTACCTAAATATCGTGGCTAGAGGCGTTTTTAATAAAAAATACAGTGTGCGGTTCGTAGTGTTTTGTGCGACGAACATTTTGAGACATTATTTATCGTTTTTCGTTAGAAATTCGTGAAGTTATAAGTGTTTAAAGTTTGTACATTGTACTTATATAGTGACACGTGTGTATAACCATTAGAGTTTTTCGGCGACTCCTGGGGCGACTTCCTCGTCGGCCAGGCGGCCAGGACCTATTGGATTTCTCTTTTGGGACAGGAGTGAGTGTTTTCATATACTTTTCGTTTCATTTTTCGCGTTATTTTGTGGGTCATAAAAATTTTTAATAGATCGAAAAATTTTAGTCTATAAAAATAAAGCCGGTATAGTATAGTTCTGGAATCCCCCGAGGGTTGCTTTAACTACCTAGAGTTGGTTTCTCTCCCGACAGGGTTGGGAACTCACGTGCTTGGGGTTGGGTTTCTTGTCGGGGTGGGCATTTTTAAGGGATTCAGAGTCGGATTTTTCTGTTTAAGCATAGAAATCGTGTTTAGATAGAGAAAAACGTACCCCTAAAAAACTGTCGGGGTTTGTTGGATTTTGTCGGGTTTTCTATAGTTTTGTTAGGGACTGGTTTTATTGGGTTTAGGACCTGGGCCCTTACTTTCTTGTCTTAATAAGCTTGGGTTTTAGGGTGAAATCAGATGGAGCGGAAAATAGGTGACGGAACGTCACAGAACCTCAATTCCGCATCTTTGTATTCCACCAACGGAGTAAAGACGACGTAATAGACGACATCAATTTTTATTTTGTTTAAAAAAATTATTAGTGCTTCAATAACCTCACGTAATATTTTTAATTTGCTTTCCATAGCTGTACTTTTAATTTCAATCAAACTTTTAAATTCTATTTTGGTTAACTATTTGTTTAAACAATTTCAAAAAGTCTGTGACGCTTCTATTATCCCGTCAAATTTGTTTCCCTATATTCACATGGAGCGGAATAGAAGTTTTGTGACGTTGATTAGCAATTTTATAATTAAAAAATAATGATGTTAATTGAAATATTTGGTTATAATAACAAACTATATTTTATTTTTATAAAAAAAGAATCTCATTACAATAACAATAGGTGATTATTTCCAACTTTTTTAACATTTTTGTTGTTAATTTAAAATTCGCGGATACATTTGTATGCTATTTTTAACAATTTTTCAGCTACATTCCGCGCCATGTGAACATAGGGAAAAAATTTGACGGAAAACAAGGTGACGGAATGAATGTTTTGTGACGTTCCGTCGTCTATTTTCCGCTCCATCTGATTTCACCCTTAGTTCTTAAGGGTTTTATGAGTTTTATAGCATAGAATTAGCGTTATATAGAAAAAACCTACCCCCTAAAAACTGTCGGGTTTTGTCGGGTTTTCCTGTATTTCGCACTTTTTGATTTTTTGTAGTTTCTGGGCTTAGGCCTATGCTTTCTTGGGTGTAATTCATTAAATAAAGCTGATTTCGTGTGTAGGACCTTAAAATTTTGGGAGGCTCTCTCTACTCAATTAAAAGTTGTTGGGGATAGATTCTACCCGTAGTAGCTCTGTGGGAGCACCCCCTTGGTTCTAGTAACTTGGTGGGCGACTTTTACCAAAGATAAGTAGAGATTGCCAATCAGTTGGGGTTCGATTATTTTTTTGTACCACTATGCTATGTTTAGAGTGTACCAGATCAAGAAGTCGATGATATAGCTAAGTTCGAAAAGCGCAATTTTTGAATTTGAAATTACTAGATTAAAACTAGTGATAAATTGCAAGGTAACCTGTAAACTCGCACGTGGATTTAAATGTAAACAAATAATAAGATTCTGAAGAAGCAAGAGTCATCTAAAGTTAATTGGTATGTTAAGTATAAAAAAGTTAAATTTAAGTTAAGTTTATTTAAGAAATATTAAAATAAAATATAATTATATTATTTATAGAAAAAAATATTCTGAATTAAGAGCAACACTTGGATGAGTAAGGTAACAATAAATAATAATAATAGTAATAATAAATAGTAAATAATAATAATTAATAGTAATAATAAACAATAACCTTAAAAAGAAGAGCTTTTGAATTTATGAAATTAAACTTTCAAAAATTAAAAAATCTACTTTATTATGATTCTAGTGCTATCATCTGAAAACCTGGAAGATACTTGAAATGCGGTGGCACAATTGATTTTTGATTTCTCTGAGAAAAAGAAGAAGCTAACTTTGATTATAAATTAGTTGAAGCAGGCATATTATTATATTATAATCTCTTTATTTCTCCTTAACCTAATTTACATTTGTTGTTGTATGAACGTGACTAAAGTACATAGAGAATACATACAAAATACTTAAAAATATCAACAAAATGAAACCTTTTTTTTTCTTTTTGATCTTAAATAACAAAACTTGACTTTTTATTAATATCTTTTTCACACTGATACAATGTCTGAAATAACTTGTTTCTTAAATATTAATCACTGAATTTTAACTGAACAATTGGTAATACTTTTACTAAGATAATAATAAACTTACATACGTGAACTGAAGCTAGTATATTTTATTCAGATTTAGTTTTTAAAACATCTAATTTAATAGCTATGCGAATATTAAAAAATAATTTTTGTCTCTAGGTAACAAAGACGCTATTGTATTTCTTGTTTGCCTTAAATTCTAGGACTACTATTACGTAAAAGAGAGGATGCAAATCACATTTATGGCCCTTCACCTTAAGACACAGATTTATGTAATTTTAATGTACAAGTATTGTTTGTTTTAAAATTAATTTCCTTTGCCACGGAAATTTCCATTAACATTAGAATTATTTGAATTTTATTTTGAAAACTTTAACTTTTCGTTTATGTATCTTAAGGGCACGTTCCGTAAGTGAAACTCAGTTAGAGAATGGCAACACCGCTAATAGGCGGCTGCTTCAAAAGTAAAGAATATAACAGCTGATTTCAAATTTTGAAAATTTGTAAACACGTTTCATGAGTAATTATTGATTGAAGTCATTCAAATATATATTAATATATATTAATAAATATATATATATATATATATATATATATATATTAATTTTAATTAAATTTATAGTTTATAAAGTTTAGTTTAATCGTGATGAACGCAAATGCTGTAATTGGTAGGATTTATTATTAAATCATCATTTTACAGTTATGAATAATTTTTATATTTATAATATGAAAAGATATTAATTTAATTTATTAATAATTATGTAAAAAAATCTTGTTATACTTACTTCGTCCATATTTAACTTAATAAACTTTAAGTTATTTGACCAGCACGTTTTCTCAAATTTCAAATTTTGCTATATTTTTTACTTATGAAACAGCCGCACATTAGCGGTGTTGCCATTCTCTAACTGAATTCCACTTACGGAACGTGCCCTAAGGGTAATTTTTTTCAGTCAGTCAGCATAAGATAAACTTACACTAGTAGAATTTCCGTAACTTAATAAATTCTTAATCAAATGCTAATTAATACTAAAACTAAAATTAATTCTTATATTATAGGAAAAATGAATTTGGAGAAATAGCTGAGCAGCCAAAATTATAATAAGGAAAAAGCAACAATAACTAGAAAACTGTAATAATACATACATCAAATTAAAAAAATAAGTGGATTATGTATTTAATAGCTTTAAATGTATTGAATGGTGCCTTATTTTTGTGAGATTTATACCAAGGTGCTGTATAGTATAAGTTTCGTATCTTCAAGAGTAAATAAATCAATTAAATTAATTTGCAGTGCAATTAATGTTTAATCGAAAGTTAGCTATAAATTGACTTTTGCAGTTTTTTGCATGCAATATGCTTTAAGAAATATCTTATCGAAAAGATAAAGAAAATAAAATGTCAATAATAAAATGTCACTGTAAGTGATTTGTAGGTAATGAAAAAAAAATATGCTTGTCAATTGCTGATGTTTAATTTTCAATGAATATCTAATAAAGAATACGAGCTTTCTTATAAAAATGTTTCATTAATTAAAAATAATAATTAGATATTTAGACATTTTTATAAATCGCAAATAAATTAAAGTTTTACGGTTTAAAAATCATTGGAATAACTTAGATTAGGAACTTTGATTTAATTATTATAAATAAATATTATTATTTGCTCAAATTTATTTTGTGAGGCTCATTATTCAGCTAATGTGAAAATACATCAATTCCAGATACTCGCGTAATCTTTTCGAAAAAATTTGACAGCACTAAAACGCTGTATGTATGTAAATATTTTTTTTAGGAGATGTAAAATGGCTTGTAATCATAAATATTGGCTATCTTTTCATTTTATTCAAAATTTTCAGTAAAGAAATGCTTTAACTTATAGTATGTACCATGAAGATAATTCAGTTAAATTTTCCAATAAATTCATTCATTAGTTGTTGAGAATTTTGGGTTCCAATATGATTTATTAAAATTTTTCGATCATTTTGTACCAGAAATCCAAATATCTTGAAAACTAATAAATTAATTTATTTGAAAATTTGAGGTAATATGATTTATGCACATAAGAATTGTACACATTAACATTATGCACAGAAAAAGAAAAACAAAATTTGATACACAGTACATATTTAATTATGCACAAGATCCCCAGCGGAAAAAATGAATGAAACACTTGAAATCATTCGAAAAGTTTTAGAAGTAATCAGAAAGAAAATGAGGGAAACTGAAAGAAACAGTAAGAATTGAAATCGGTTGGAGAGACTTTGGTAAAATTGGGACGAGACATTCAAAGTATTCAAGTTTTTTTCCGCTTTTTTCGGTATATTTCATTTATTTTCATTTCTTTTCATTTTTTTACAAAATATCTTAGATTCTTTCCAGAATTAAACATTTATTTTCTATAAATATTCAGAATATTTCGGAGTCTCTCGGAAATTTTCCGATGGCTTCAAAATTTTTCAAAATTTCTCAGAAGTTTTCAATTTTTCTTAGAACTTTATGAATTTTTTCATATTTTTCCAGAATCTTTTAGAATATTAATTGAAATAATCAGAATATTTTAGAGTATTTTAATTAATTTCTAATTTTTTCCAAACTTTTCAAATTTTTCCAAAAGATTTATTCCAATTATTTAAGTATTTCAATTAGATTATTAAAAAATTTGTAAAGAAACTGTTAGAAATTTTCAGAAACTCTCGAAAACCCTCGGAAATTTTCAGAAATTTTCGGAAAAATTCGAAAACATTCCGAATCTTACCAAAACTTTTTAAATTTTACGAATAATATTAGAAAATAACATTTATTGATAATAATAATTTGAAATATATACTTAACCTGTTAAATAATTTAATATTTCAGTATTTAAAATTCGACTTAATCAAAAATTTCAAGCTGAAAACTCGATTTTGAGCCCACTTAAAAAAGGAATCGAGCTTGAAATTGTAGACTGGGAAATCGTTAATACTCAACTATTTCAATTTTTTTGTTAAACAAACATATCAGAAAACTATGATCTAGAAATTATTTCCAAATTTAAAATGAAATAATCTGATTAATTACAAGAGTTTTGGAAATATTCAGAAACAAACTGAATTAGTTTAAGGAAAAATGAAATAAAATGAAACAAACTGAAATTAAATGAAAGAAAACGAGAGAAATGAAAACGAATAGAAAGAAACTGAAACCAAAAGAATAAAACTGAAACAGTTTTAAAAAATTGAAATAAATTTAAAAAAAACTAAAATGAACCAAAATGATTATGACAGCTGATTTTTCTATATCCACTTAGAAAATGATATAAAATGAGACATTCAGAAAACTTCCGAAAATTTCTGAAACAGTTTAAAATGTGCCATTTGTTTCGTCCCAATTTTCACAAGAACTTTCCGTTTCTTTCAGTTTCTTTCAGTTTCTTTCAGAAATTTTCAATTACTTTCGTTTATTTTTTCCGCTGGGGATTTAAAAAAAAAATCTATTGTTTAAAATATATATTTTTTGTACATAATTTTTTGTGCACATCATTTACGGTGCATAACGTTAATGTGTACAATTGTATAGCTTGAAAACCTCACATAAATTCTAGGTGCACAAGAAATCATGTGCAAAAAATATATATTTTAAATGATAAATTTTTTTTAAATCTTGTGCATAATTAAATATGTACTGTGTATTAAATTTTATTTTTATTTTTTTGTGCATAATGTTAATGTGTACAATTCTTATGTGCATAAACCATACTACCTCGAAAATTTGACTAAATAATCATCATGGCACATACTACAAATTAATGCATTTCTTTTCTGGAAATTCATCAATAAAATTTGAAGAAAGTTAATATTTATGAGTATAGGTGTAGTGTCCGTTTTAAATCTCCTTAAATCTATGTCATTATTAATTAATTAATTCTGATTTATGATTTACTTTAACTTAATAAGTTCTATGAGAAAGCATTGCAAAAATATTTAATTTAAATTGTGGAGTGTTAAGTGTATAGAAATGCAAAATTACATGATTGAATAGTGAAATTGTGTTCTTCTTTATTACTGCTCATTTTAAATTAATTTTCAGTTACTTGAGGCTATAAGTAATCTATTGAAGGACTGAGTAGTATGCTTATCTAAGACTGCACTGGGACTTTTAAAAAAAAGTCCCAGTGTCATGGACCAATGAAATATCTTGATGTATTTATTTATATACAAATCTCTTCTATTAAAGAGATAAATAAAACTTTTTATAAGAGTTTTTTTAATTTTATTAGAAACTAATGTTATTGAAATTTTTATACATACAAAATGTAATTTCTAAAATGGTATAACTTGGTTTTCAACAAATATACAATATACATTCATTAATTATTATTATTAATTATTATTATTATCAATTCATTATTAATTTTACACAAAATTTAACATATCCGTTTTTATTTTAACATTCTTCAACAATCGTTTTTACATAAATTATAATATTACATAATATAGATGTAAATGACTTTTTTACGAGTCTACACTATGTATTTATAATGAAAAGAAATTGTTTATAATTTTATATCATTCAAAAATTAAATTGCACTGCAAATTAATTTAATTGATTTATTTACTCTTGAAGATACGAAACTTATACTATACAGCACCTTGGTATAAATCTCACAAAAATAACGCACCATTCAATACATTTAAAGCTATTAAATACATAATCCACTTATTTTTTTAATTTGATGTATGTATTATTACAGTTTTCTAGTTATTGTTGCTTTTTCCTTATTATAATTTTGGCTGCTCAGCTATTTCTCCAAATTCATTTTTCCTATAATATAAGAATTAATTTTAGTTTTAGTATTAATTAGCATTTGATTAAGATTTTATTAAGTTATGGAAATTCTACTAGTGTAAGTTTATCTTATGCTGACTGACTGAAAAAAATTACCCTTAGGGCACGTTCCGTAAGTGGAATTCAGTTACACGGAAAAACTTTTGCACATAAAATACGTTCAAATGTTGCATATAAATTCACATCTACTATTATTGAAATAATTTTAATATCATTCTTGAAAAAAGATTAAAATCAAATTGAGATGATGCTTCCCTCAGAAGAAATGAAATTGGAAACCAGTCTTCTATGCATTCAATATATACTCAATATGTATGTTGACTACATTCGAGACAGTCGAACAGCCTTTGTATTCAGACTTGATCGGGATTTAGCTTCAACTCGAACTGAAAAAGTTAACAGTAGTGCGGACAACCGAGCGCGTGTTTTGAAAAAGAGGTAGGGGGAAAAAGAAAAGAGGGAGTAACCAAAATACATTCTTATTATGATGGTAAGATAGTAATTTTTAAAAAAATTAATAAACGTTAAGATTTTAATATAATTAGTGAGTCTTTAAAACTATTAAAAAAGTATTTCAACTCCAAATCTAATTATTATAAACAACTAGGGGGCAGATGAGCATGTATCATTTCATGTCAATGATATTTTAAAGTAGGTTTGGTCGAGTGCGCAACGTTCACGTTTCCTTTTGAGTGTGCAAGTTCAACTCTTGGTCAGGATCACGTTTTTTTTAATTTTTTTTTATTAATTTTTTTATTTATATTTTTTTTCTTATAATATTAAAATCTAATTCTTCACGAGTATATTAAGTATACTCGTTTTTTCAATGAATATTTTTTAAAAATAAATTATTTCTTAGACGTAATGATGAAAAATATTAATAAATAAATGATAATAATGTTTATTTTATAATACTATAGTTTAATTTATTCATAATGTAATTTGTAAAATTTACATAATAAATAAATTAGACTATAATATTAATTTATTTGTTAGAATGTATATTAAATATTAATATATATCTTAAGACAGAATTTAACATTAAGTATTATAAACCTAACTATTATTCATTTATTAATATTTTTAATTATTACATCTAAGGAATAATTTATTTTTAAAAAATATTCATTGGTAAAATAAGTCTACTTAAAATATAAAAAATTTTTTTTTCATTATTATTGAGTAATACTATATAAATACATTTAGAGAAATATTGATGGTTTATTTGATCTATGACATAGTTAGACCTTCTCTAAGGGTACTACAAAAATTTTACATTTAAATTTTGTTATTTATATTTTTCTGAGCTGTGTAAAGTAAAAAAATTTGATCCTGAAAATTCAATAAATTGTTGGTAGATCTCTTGATGTCCGTTAAAGTGATCATTGTGCTGTTAAAATTTTAAATAAATGAAAGGTACAATTTTTAATTTTTTTTCAACTTTCACTATAAATTACACTTTATTATATTAAATGCATATATACGACACGTATTTATTATTATATATAAAAGCTTACCTTTAAAAAGGATATGGTGGTCAAGTACGCTTATCCTGGTAGAAAATTTGTCTAGTTTTATCGAGGCCTCGATTATTTAACATACAAAACTAGACAGATCTAGAGTAAATTTCTACCAGGGTAGCGATTTATTTTAATTAATGATTTTAACTTTTTATCTTTTTTTCAATAATTCGTTTCGTATTCAATACTTCATATTTTAGACTATTATTTTTATTAAATAAAATCATAATTTTTAACCAAAAGGGAGATTTTATCGACTACCTTAGAAAAAAAATAAAAGTTTAAAACTCATTTGTTTTTACAAATTGAATTTATATAATGGTTTTAGAGAATTTCTTAAATACATTGGTCATATAAAACTATGAAACTTTGATATTAAAATGCCAATGAAATCATTGAACAGATGGCGAATATTAAATGCATTATTTAAATTTATAATATAATAATTTGTTTTATCCAATTTCATTTCGAATGGTTTAATAAAATTTGATAGTATAGTACCGGGCAATAATTCTAAGCAGGTTATCAAATTTTTGCTCCGACTTTGAAAAAGCGTATCTTCTTCAATTTTCATCCTAGAAAAAATTTTAAAAAAGTATTTTAAAGAATTCTTTAAATGCTTTCTTTTTAGCTTACTTACATTTTTTAACGATATTTAAAAAAAAATAATCGCTTTGGCAATTTTGAAATTTTTTTCAATTTTGCATTTTTCTTTAATCAGCTGTAATTTTTTAAATAATTGAGCTAGGAAAAATTTGAAAAAAGATTTGAAAAGGGCTAAAAAAATGCTATTTGCAGCTATTTTTACAAAAATTTTTAAATTATTTTTTGTCAAGTTTTAAGCATATAAAGTTATCGATCAAATACTTTTGCAGTTGTAAAAAACAATTCAATAGCAAGTAAAAAATAATCGCTGGTGCAAAACTTTTGATTTCTATGATATAATTTTTGCAAAATAAATCATTTTGTTATTTCATACTTTATTATGTTTTATTATTAATAATGAATAGTTATAATTTCCTACTAAAATTAAATCACTACTTCATCAGCGATTATTTTCTACTTGCTATTGAAGTGTTATTTACAACTGCAACTGTTTTTTTTTATTCAATCTCTGTAACCAACCAACTAAATGCTGTAAAAAGCTTACCTTAAAGGTATATGGTGGTCAAGTATGCTAAGCGATTTATTTTGATTAATGATTTTAACCATTTTGATGTCTTTAACATATTATAATAGTATATTACGATACGGGCGACTTAAATCACCTATTATTATACGGCGACGTTAGGGCCCGAGCGTCAGCGAGGTTTAAGTCGCGAGCGTCGTATACTATTTTATAGCTCGAGTGATTTAAATCCGCCACACTACATCTATACTCAAAATTCAATAACAAACAAAGGCTATGCACTCCACGAATGATAATTCATTAAAAAAACGAATTCTATTTACCAGCAAAACTAGGCATTCTACGAATGATAAATCGTAAAAGAAAAGCGAAAACTGCAAAAAAGCAAAATCTAAGCACTTCGCGAATAATAAATAGAAAAAAAATAAAAAATATATATAAAACATGAAATAACATTATGTCAAACTGTTGAAATTAATTCTGTAATAATAAAAATCTAAATTTCCTTTCATATATGTATTAGGGCCGTAGGAGCAACAATTGGTAACTTATGTATTGTATTAACAGTTGCGTTTAGGGGAATTACAGACGCGACGGAGTCTTAGAGCGTCGAAATGACTACCTCTTCGCTTCACATGTTACACTGATATTAACTTTGGTTTTACACGTATTTTACACGCTTATAATTGTTATTTATTTTGAAAAATATCGATATAAAAGAGTTGTAATAATCTACACCTTATTATTATCGATGAATAAACTCTTAAAAATAATCCAAATATCAAAATATCGCTTATTATAAATGCGTGATTTAAGTGAATTCAGCGTTATATTCATTATCGAACAGCGTAAAAATTTATCGTTTAACTATCGGCTCAGCGGGACTTAAGCGCGGATTTAAATCACGCAGTGCTATAAAATATTTTTAGTAAAAAAATCAAACAATGATATTAGAATTTCATGAAATAATGAAACAAATGTCAAGTATTTTATTTTTATAATTGAATTTTGCATGCGTTCGCAGAATTAATCTATTTATTTAGTATTTTGAACTATCAAATCTTTACATTAGAATTTCATGAAATCACGAAGCAAATGTCAATTACATAATACAGATGATAAAACTATGGCATCTTATACTATAAATTTTAGCAAAAAATTTTTCAAATTTTTTTCTTTATAAATAAACGTTTAATCTCACTAACTGCATTACTTTTTGTCATCATTTCTTCTATCATTTATTTAAAAGTGTTCTGAAATTTTTTTAATTTTATTAAATATTTACAAAATTACTTGCCAGGCCCGTGTATAAAATTTTTTTAAATTTTTATTTAGTTAAAAAAAAAATTGTAATCATAAAAATATTGTTTAATTTTAAAATTGTAATTTTCTAATTTCATTATTTTACGTAATATGGTGTTTTGTATTCAGTATTTTTTAGGAGCGTATTTTATCTTAGTACAATTTCATATTACCTATATCTTACATCTATTATAATTTCTGGTTCAAATGTTAGAATATACATTCATTAGACATTTCACCAATAAAATATTTATACACGGGTTTGGCAAGTAATTTTGTAAATATTTAATACGATTAAAAAAATTTCAGAACACTTTTAAATAAATGATAGAAGAAATGATGACAAAAAGTAATGCAGTTATTGAAATTAAACGTTTATTTATAAAGAAAAAAATTTGAAAAATTTTTTGCTAAAATTTATAGTATAAGATGCCATAGTTTTATCATCCGTATTATATAATTGACATTTGCTTCGTGATTTCATTAAATTCTAATGTAAAGATTTGATAGTTTCAAATACTAAATAAATAGATTAATTCTGTGAACGTATGCAAAATTCAATTATAAAATAAAATACTTGACATTTGTTTCATTATTTCATGAAATTCTAATATGATGGTTTGATTTTATTACTAAAAATATTTTATAATATGTTAAAGACATCAAAATGGTTAAAATTATTAATTAAAATAAATCGCTTAGCATACTTGACCACCATATCCTTTTTAAAGGTAAGCTTTTATATATAATAATAAATACGTGTCGTATATATGCATTTAATATAATAAAGTGTAATTTATAGTGAAAGTTGGAAAAAAATTAAAAATTGTACCTTTTATTTATTTGAAATTTTAACAGCATAATGATCACTTTAACGAACGTCAAGAAATCTATCAAAAATTTATTGAATTTTTAGGATCAAATTTTTTTACTTTACACAGCTCAAAAAAATATAAATAACAAAATTTAAATATAAAATTTTTGTAGTACCCTTAGAGAAGGTCTAACTATGTCATAGATCAAATAAACCATCAATATTTCTCTAAATGTATTTATATAGTATTACTCAATAATAATGAAAAAAAAATTTTTTATATTTTAAGTAGACTCATTTTTTTAATAAATATTAAAAAAAAATAAATTATTCCTTAGATGTAATAATTAAAATTATTAATAAATGAATAATAGTTAGGTTTATAATACTTAATGTTAAATTCTGTCTTAAGATATATATTAATATGTAATATACATTCTAACAAATAAATTAATATTATAGTCTAATTTATTTATTATGTAAATTTTACAAATTACATTATGAATAAATTAAACTATAGTATTATAAAATAAACATTATTATCATTTATTTATTAATATTTTTCATCATCACGTCTAAGAAATAATTTATTTTTAAAAAATATTCATTGAAAAAACGAGTATACTTAATATACTCGTGAAGAATTAGATTTTAATATTATAAGAAAAAAAATATTAATAAAAAAATTAATAAAAAATTTTAAATCAATAAAAAAAAAATTAAAAAAAAGAACGTGATCCTGACCAAGAGTTGAACTCACACACTCAAAAGGAAAAGCGTGAACGTTGCGCACTCGACCAAACCTGCTTCAAAATATCATTGACATGAAATGATACATGCTCATCTGCCCCCTAGTTGTTTATAATAATTAGATTTGGAGTTGAAATTCTTTTTCAATAGTTTTAAAGACTCACAAATTATATTACAATCTTAACATTCATTAATTTTTTTTAAATTACTATTTTACCATCATAATAAGAATGTATTTTGGTTACTCCCTCTTTTTCTTTTTCCCCTGCCTCCTTTCAAAACACGCGCTTGGTTACTGTTAACTTTTTCAGTTCGAGTTGAAGCTAAATCCCGATCAAGTCTGAATACAAAGGCTATTCGACTGTCTCGAATGTAGTCAACGTACATACTTGATCATTTTTTGCAAACTAAATAGATAATATATTTACATCATAACTATTGAGTGTAAAAATATGTCAATAATGAAAGTACTAGTAAGTCTTTAGCGCATTCAAATCGGTTTCAAGTTTTTTCGAGCACAAATCAATTGCAAAAGTTTTTCCGTGTAGAGAATGGCAACACCGCTAATGTGCGGCTGTTTCATAAGTAAAAAATATAGCAAAATTTGAAATTTGAGAAAACGTGCCGGTCAAATAACTTAAAGTTTATTAAGTTAAATATGGACGAAGTAAGTATAACAAGATTTTTTTACATAATTATTAATAAATTAAATTAATATCTTTTCATATTATAAATATAAAAATTATTCATAACTGTAAAATGATGATTTAATAATAAATCCTACCAATTACAGCATTTGCGTTCATCACGATTAAACTAAACTTTATAAACTATAAATTTAATTAAAATTAATATATATATATATATATATATATATATATATATATTTATTAATATATATTAATATATATTTGAATGACTTCAATCAATAATTACTCATGAAACGTGTTTACAAATTTTCAAAATTTGAAATCAGCTGTTATATTCTTTACTTTTGAAGCAGCCGCCTATTAGCGGTGTTGCCATTCTCTAACTGAGTTTCACTTACGGAACGTGCCCTTAAGATACATAAACGAAAAGTTAAAGTTTTCAAAATAAAATTCAAATAATTCTAATGTTAATGGAAATTTCCGTGGCAAAGGAAATTAATTTTAAAACAAACAATACTTGTACATTAAAATTACATAAATCTGTGTCTTAAGGTGAAGGGCCATAAATGTGATTTGCATCCTCTCTTTTACGTAATAGTAGTCCTAGAATTTAAGGCAAACAAGAAATACAATAGCGTCTTTGTTACCTAGAGACAAAAATTATTTTTTAATATTCGCATAGCTATTAAATTAGATGTTTTAAAAACTAAATCTGAATAAAATATACTAGCTTCAGTTCACGTATGTAAGTTTATTATTATCTTAGTAAAAGTATTACCAATTGTTCAGTTAAAATTCAGTGATTAATATTTAAGAAACAAGTTATTTCAGATATTGTATCAGTGTGAAAAGATATTAATAAAAAGTCAAGTTTTGTTATTTAAGATCAAAAAAAAAAAAGGTTTCATTTTGTTGATATTTTTAAGTATTTTGTATGTATTCTCTATGTACTTTAGTCACGTTCATACAACAACAAATGTAAATTAGGTTAAGGAGAAATAAAGAGATTATAATATAATAATATGCCTGCTTCAACTAATTTATAATCAAAGTTAGCTTCTTCTTTTTCTCAGAGAAATCAAAAATCAATTGTGCCACCGCATTTCAAGTATCTTCCAGGTTTTCAGATGATAGCACTAGAATCATAATAAAGTAGATTTTTAATTTTTGAAAGTTTAATTTCATAAATTCAAAAGCTCTTCTTTTAAGGTTATTGTTTATTATTACTATTAATTATTATTATTTACTATTTATTATTACTATTATTATTATTTATTGTTACCTTACTCATCCAAGTGTTGCTCTTAATTCAGAATATTTTTTTCTATAAATAATATAATTATATTTTATTTTAATATTTCTTAAATAAACTTAACTTAAATTTAACTTTTTTATACTTAACATACCAATTAACTTTAGATGACTCTTGCTTCTTCAGAATCTTATTATTTGTTTACATTTAAATCCACGTGCGAGTTTACAGGTTACCTTGCAATTTATCACTAGTTTTAATCTAGTAATTTCAAATTCAAAAATTGCGCTTTTCGAACTTAGCTATATCATCGACTTCTTGATCTGGTACACTCTGAACATAGCATAGTGGTACAAAAAAATAATCGAACCCCAACGCTGTTGCCAATGCCGTGTTAATAAAACGTGTCGAATTCGATCATGACGATCCTTGCGGCGATTCCGGAACTATACGCGCAAAGCCCCTCCACGTCTACACGCGCGTAGAGAAGCAAGCGAGAGGGGAGGAGACAAACACACGAAACACGCGGCTTCCAGTGGCGTAGGTAAACTTACGGCAAACCCGCTTTAGCTTGTTTTCGCCGCGATACTTTATAGCTTTATTTCAATGCGATTAACCGTCCCGAAAATTTGTTGATTTATTTTTATTTAATAAGATACATATTTTATAATAAAAATCATTAAAGTAATCAAACAAATAAATAATAATAAATAAAATCTTTTGGGGGGCGATGAACATATGTAACTTTTTACTCTTTTGAACTAATGTATGCGGTGGCTGTGGTCACTAAGTTTTTACGCACCTCGCCGTTATTCTAATTTTGCCAAGTTCAAACCCGATGTTCCTCCTATTTTTTTTTTTTATGTTTTATTTTTAAATATTATATATTTTTATAATCAATTTTTATAGCGGAAAAAATAATATTTAAAATTTATTTAAGACCTTAAATTCTATTTTATTTCAAAAATATAAAAAAATATATTTACAGATAGGGATAGAAAAAAATTTTATTGTCAATATTACATGGATATATAACTTATATCAATATGAAATAAAAACGTAGCTAGTTCTGTAATTTTTTCCTGCTAAATAAAAAATATTAAAGATTGAAAAAAATTATTATAAATTATAGTTGTTTTTTATTCTCACTCAATTGCGAATAATAAAACCTTCTTTGTTCTTTAAAAAAAAGGTTAAAAGAAGACATTTTTAACTCATTTAATAAAAATAGAAAATAAATATGAATAAATCTAATTTCATTTGAGAAAAGTAAAATAATAAATGAATCTGAAAAAATAAATAATTTCACGAATGTAAACTTTATTAAAGCGCATTTTAATTAAAAATTACATTGAATATCATTAATATTTTAATAATTGGACTTTTTCTTCTTTCTTTTATTAAATATCATATTTTTATAATATCATTGATTTTTATTTCCAAAACAAAAAAATTGATGATTCTCTTTAACGAACGTAATAATTTTCAGTTTTGACTAAACAAAATTTTGACTAAATTTTGAATAGTTGAATTATTTTTGTCCGTTAAAAAGTGACATTTTCTAAAGTTATATAGGGGCATGATAACATTCTTTTTAATTAAATTTTAAAAAATAACATTTTATTTCAACAGTTACAAACTTTAAAAGACGAAAAATCTCAATTTTTCACAAAATACATAAACGCTTTTTAAATTTATGTTACACCCCTAGTGGAAATCGAATCTGTGAATAACTGGGAATAACTGGAAATAACTGGAAATAACTGGGAATAACTGTGAATAACTGGGAATAACTGTTATAAACTGTTCAGTTTGAGACAGGAATAACAGTTATTCCCAGTTATTCCCAGTTATTCCCAGTTATTCCCAGTTATTCTCAGTTATTCCCAGTTATTCACAGTTTATAACTTAAAAATAATTTGAAAAAACAGAGGTACGAATAACAGTTATTCCCAAATATATTTATAATAGAAAAAAAAATAAAAAAAATATATATTTTTTTCATTTTTTCAAATTTATATTTTTCAAATTATTATTAAACTAAACTGTAAATAACTGGGAATAACTGGGAATAACTGGGAATAACTGGGAATAACTGGGAATAACTGTTATTCCTGTCTCAAACTGAACAGTTTATAACAGTTATTCCCAGTTATTCACAGTTATTCCCAGTTATTCACAGATTCGATTTCCACTAGGGACAGAGATTAATTATTTAAGAAAAATTGAAAATTCTTTCAGAAAAATAATTATTTTGCATCTTATCTGACTGCTCGTTCCGTTAATTACTATTTTGTAATAAAATTACTTTAAAAATTGAAAATGTCATGCAAATTAGTACTTTAATAATGAAGAGCTGAACGGTTCTTCAAGCTGAAATTATATGAATTTTAAATAAACACACAATACTGATTTTATTAATTAACAGTTTATTGAGACCCAAAGTGGTCATTCTTTAGATGAGATTATCTTAAAGAAATGATCGGCGAGGCTATTTGAAAATTTACAGTAATAACATATGAAATAAAAACTCATTTAAAGTTTCAAAAGATTATCCGCCTTTTTAATAAACAACAAATTATAGCTGATGGAGGAGCTATCTGACTATTAACAAAATGTATATGATTTTTAAATCTTTAAAACTTTATGAGAAAAAATTAAGAATGACAGATGAAGGGAAACATCTCTTCCAATTAAAAAATATTAAAAAATTATTAAATGTATCTTTAAAAATCAATTCCGAATTGTTTATTATATGTTTAAATCGTTTATTATGGTTATGTAAATTAAATATTTTTATTATTTTTTTTATTAATTTAACAAAAATTTAACTTAAAATGAATAAAAAAATAGTAAAAGAATAAATAAAAGAATTAAGGAATGTTTTAGGAAGAATTAAGCATATTTTTTAAAAAGTGTTGTCAACTTCATCAAAGCGCATAAAATAAAAATTACGCTAAATACCATTGGTGTTAAAAAAATATTTATTAAAATAATGGTTTAATTTTTATAATTACAAAAAAATGTAATTATAATACTGCTTATAAAGCTATGTGTTATCGAACTAAATGAAAATCTAAAAAAAAACCTGTTGCAAAAAAACTATATTTAGAAAGAAATGTCGTAAGAAAATCCAGAAAAGTAGGTAATTCAAAGTATTCACTAAAAAGAATGCATTACAATTTTTTCAAAGCTTCTTATAATATTATAAAGTTAACTGAAAAATAAAATGTATTCGTTTAATTTTTTAAAGATGGATTTGTTTAGTTACTTTTCAAATATGATTTAATAAAATTTGAAAATAATATATTTGATAGTATTGCATTGTTTTGTGTAATTTGTGAAAATTATTTTCATTGGAAATCGTATCACATAAGTACGTAAACTTAACGTAAAATTTTTGCATGCTTTGAAACAAAAAAAATTTTCGTCAAATTTACATTAAATATGTACTTCATTATTCAAATTGTCTCATTACATAGAATTATACATTTCATTATTAAAAAAATTTATATTCTTTATAAATTTTTTTATTGAAATTTTCATTTTAAAATTTACCTAAAAACTTTTTTGAAGTAGCCGAATTTTAATCCAAGCCGACGATATGTAAAAAAATAATTTACTGATAATTTTATTATTAAAACAGTTTTAAATGTATGTGGTAAACGTTATTTTGTTGTATTTTTTTTAAATAAAATGTTAATTATATTGATATTGCACCTAAACATTTACTAAATTTGAAATTTTTCCAATACTATAAATTTTTTCTAACAAATATACAAATATAATACAAAAAAAAAATTTTGAAATTTTAAACTGAAAGTTCATTCAAAGTACTTGTAATAATTAATTAGGCAATTATATCTTGAGTATAAATATTTTTTTCATATTTAAATAACTAATGATCAAAGCCTACTCATAAGGAGAAATCATCTCCACCTTCAAGAAACAAATTCGGTTAAAACTACAAGATATGATTGAGTGATGAAAAAAAATTAACCCGTATTTTTTCTTTTGCTTAAATAGATTTCAGAGACAAAGATATACACATTTTTCAATAATATAATGAAAAGAAGTTGTCGTAAGAACTTAAATGATCGGATAACTAAAAATCTTACAGAAAAATGTATAAAATATTAAAAAGTACAAATTAAATACTTTAATTTAAGCCTTATTAGCTTAAAAAAGCTTAATGTGATTAAAAAGTTATGCTTAATTGAAAATTATTACATATTAGTTAATAGTTTTAGCATATAATATATGATAAATTTTTTACTTTATTTCACTTGTATATTTTGATCGTTTGTAATTCGTAACTTTTGAACTACATAACCTTTTTTGATGCAATATAGCTTAAATTAATATATTTAAGTACTTTCTTTGATCTATCACACATTTTGTAGTAAGAATTTTAGCTGTTTGGCTATTCAAATTCCGATAAGCGTTTCTTTTCACTATATTTTTTATGAAATATCGGTATTTTTATATCCGGAACCTTTTTTCATTTAATTTTTTTCATAAAAAATCAGATTCTTTAGTTTCAACCAAATTCATTTTCCGAAGATAGGGACCTTTCTTCTCCTCGTTCATTTGAAAATTTTTCATTCAAATTAAATTTCGTAATTCTTTTTGTAAAATTTTTGTGAACTTAATTCAAACTCTATATAATGTTTATTCAAAACATATTATCCCTTTCGTTAAAAAATGCCAAATTCTGAACTTTATTCAAGAACATTTATTTTTTTTATGCTATTTTAGATTTATTATTAATGTCTTAAACATTTTTATTTTATTATTATGTTTTAATACTTTCTATTTAACATTTTCTATTATGAAACATGTTTCTCATAAGGTTTTAAACAATTTTTAAATTACATACTCTCTTTAAGTATATTATTAATTTATTTATGTTTAGAATTTAATTAATATTTTATAAATTCTTTTTAAATGTTATGCATAAATTTATTTGATCTATTTATAAATTATATTTATAAACGTTATATAACTATATTATATTTATAAACGTATTATCTTCAAAATGTATAAAATACAATGTTTTTATTACTTCATAAAAATCAAAATAAATGAGCTTTGGCTACAATTCTAAAAGAAAATCTGTCAGAATAATCAATTCCACAAATTACTTATATGAAATGGATCTATAAAATAAAGAAGAATTTAAAAAGAGAAGATAAAATAAATATCGATTAAAAATTTTCATTACATTCAAATTAAGAAAATAATCTATATTTTAAAAAAAAGTTTTTAAAATTTTTATTGTTAATATTTATTATTAAAAAAATTTTTTTATTTAAAATTTTTTTTGTATTCAAATTCTGCATTTAACAGCGTTTGGGGATATGAAAAAAGCTTTAATTTTTTAATACTTGTGATGCAAAGAACAGTAAGTCTGAATTAAAAATTTTATGTTTAAAAAAGCGTTAATTAGCACATGCTTTGAAAATGCTTGCAGTTGACAGTTATTTTATTTTAAACGGCTGTATTGTAGGTCAATATTTTTTGTCAAAAATATTTCTTATTGTATTGTATCAAATTTTATTTTTAAGCATATTATTAATTTTTTTTAATAAAAAAAGGCAAAGCATAAGATTTTAACTTGGAAAAATTTTTAATTGTTGCAACGTACCCTAAAATTTAGGCAACACAGCTATTGTACGTTTTTTCTTTAAACCAAATAACATATTTTTATCGCTTTCTTGCCCCAAACTTAATTTTTTTAATTATCTAAACGGTTTTGATTATTAAATAACAAAATTAGTAAAATGAGCATTTTAAGGACGAACACGTTGCATGCTGCACATCGTTTTTATGATTAAATTTTGTTTATTTCAATAATTTATTTCTTCATTTTTTTGGAATATTGTATTTAAATACATTATTTATGATATAATAAAGTATTCATGCATTTTATTACATTCATCCTAAATAACAGTAAAAAATATATTTTAAAAAGATAAAATAAACGTCAAAACATAAAAAAAATATATATTTAATAAATCAACTGCTATTTTTAAACATTAAAAACATAGATACAATTTTTGCCTAATTAATTATAAAACTGAAAAAAATTTTAAATGTTTTTCATATTATGGTTCAAAGTTTTGAGTCATTGTAATAAATACAAAAAAAAAATTGAAATCTATTTTTTTAATTTTTGGAAATTTTAAAATTCAATGTAAAATTTTTGAAAATAAAATAGAATTTAAAGTCATTTTCATTTAAAACACGCACTCCGTGAAATTTCCAAGGTTTCGTAAAGTTTCATTTTTCCTAAATCAAATTATCGACATTATAAATTTATATTTAGTTAATTTAATAAAAAGACATTTAAAACCTGATATTAAGATATTTCCTGTTATACTAAGAAATGATATTAAAAAGGATATACTGATATTAATGTACTTTTAATAAAAGCATTTCTTCATTTTTTTATGTGTCTAAAATAAAATGATGTTTATCAACATTTTATGTCGAATTTTTATTAAATAAATTGAAAATAATGTTATCAAGCTCCTATATAAGTTTCGAAAATGCCAGTTTTTAAGAGACTAAAAGAATTAAGCTATTTAAAATGTAATGAAAATTTTATTTAATCTGTCTTGTGAGAACATAAATTATTATATTTGTTAAAACAATTTTTTTGTTTTGGAAATAAAAATCAATGATATTATAAAAATATGATATTTAATAAAAGAAAGAAGAAAAAGTCCAATTATTAAAATATTAATGATATTCAATGTAATTTTTAATTAAAATGCGCTTTAATAAAGTTTACATTCGTGAAATTATTTATTTTTTCAGATTCATTTATTATTTTACTTTTCTCAAATGAAATTAGATTTATTCATATTTATTTTCTATTTTTATTAAATGAGTTAAAAATGTCTTTTTTTAACCTTTTTTTTAAAGAACAAAAAAGGTTTTATTATTCGCAATTGAGTGAGAATAAAAAACAACTATAATTTATAATAATTTTTTTCAATCTTTAATATTTTTTATTTAGCAGGAAAAAATTACAGAACTAGCTACGTTTTTATTTCATATTGATATAAGTTATATATCCATGTAATATTGACAATAAAATTTTTTTCTATCCCTATCTGTAAATATATTTTTTTATATTTTTGAAATAAAATAGAATTTAAGGTCTTAAATAAATTTTAAATATTATTTTTTCCGCTATAAAAATTGATTATAAAAATATATAATATTTAAAAATAAAACATAAAAAAAAAATAGGAGGAACATCGGGTTTGAACTTGGTAAAATTAGAATAACGGTGAGGTGCGTAAAAACTTAGTGACCACAGCCACCGCATACATTAGTTCAAAAGAGTAAAAAGTTACATATGTTCATCGCCCCCCAAAAGATTTTATTTATTATTATTTATTTGTTTGATTACTTTAATGATTTTTATTATAAAATATGTATCTTATTAAATAAAAATAAATCAACAAATTTTCGGGACGGTTAATCGCATTGAAATAAAGCTATAAAGTATCGCGGCGAAAACAAGCTAAAGCGGGTTTGCCGTAAGTTTACCTACGCCACTGGAAGCCGCGTGTTTCGTGTGTTTGTCTCCTCCCCTCTCGCTTGCTTCTCTACGCGCGTGTAGACGTGGAGGGGCTTTGCGCGTATAGTTCGGGCATTTGTCCATGTGGCGGCAGTAGTTTACATTGAATTTTAACGGGCGCGCTCTCGCCTATGCTCATCGGCGATCTCTACTAATCTCTGCTTTTACAGGGTCGATTTTCTTAGTTAGTGGGAGCATAGTTCATTTTAAATTTAATTGTGGGGGTTGTCCTCTGGGGACTGCTCGGTGGGGGACCTTTCCCTGTTGGGAGATACCCTACGGGGGCGTTTCCATTCTGATAAGTTTCCGTGAATCGTACAGTGCGTTTCCATGCGTAGTGTCTCATCATGCCCAACAAAAAGTTGAAGGTAGTTGAGCCACTCGAATTAGAGGGTGGTAGGGTTCATAGGCGTGTAGCTAGCTTAGGGAATCTTGCGGACATTGAGACGACGGATCGTGATTCGTCGGGCGATAGGTCGGGGCGATCGCGGACACCCCTTAAGTCAAGTAAGGAGAGTCTTTACGTACCGGGTTGGTCCAAAGCGAGAAGGAAGAAGAAGAACAAGGAGAAGAAAGTTGACAAACAAGGTGGCACTAAAGCTGAGGTTGTGGATGAGAGTATGGAAGTGGACCCTAAGACTGGTGTGAGAAGAAAGCTTGAGTCTAAGAACGAATCTAGTAGTAGTAAGAATGTGAAAATGAATAAGAGTGATGAGAATGTAAATGAAAAGGAATAGAATGCTAATAGTATGAATGTGAGTGATAAGAATGCAAGTGGTATGAATGCAAGTGTGCCAGTACTTAATGATGATATGGATGTTTTAATGAGCGAGATGAGGAATGTGAGAGCGTCCTTGATGAGTGCGGTAGTGAAAGAACCGAAAATTACCAGGGCTATGAATGAGGCCGTATTCGCTTGTATGGATGGGTATGAAAGGATTGTTGCGAAAATGATTGAAAAGAATGGTGAGTTGAAAGGCAGGATCTTCCAATCTGAGAAAATGAATGAGGAGATGAGAAAATCTTTTGAGAGAGTGAACGAGTTGGCTGTGAGGAGGGATGTGAGTGCTGTGAGAGGTGATGGTGCGAATGGGTATGAAGCCCCTAAAAGGAGCTATGCGGTTGTGGTCACGAATGCGACTGAAGCGAGTATGTCGACGGAAGAGATAAAGAAGAATGTGATCCAGAATGTGAGTAAGGATGTAAATGTAAGGGTCAGTGCTGTGCGAAAGGTAAAAGATGGCATTGCCATTGAGACAAGAAGTGAGAAAGAAAGAGAGGTGCTTCTGGGATGCGAGAAATTTAAGGAGATTGGAATGAATGTGAGGGAGGCTAGGCCGATCATGCCCAAGATGATTGTGTATGACGTGCCTTGCCTGACCACGAATGATGTCCTAATGAATGAGATTTATAAGAGGAACTGTTCAAGTGTTGTGAGCATGGATGAGTTTAAGAGATCAGTTAGAATAGTTGGTAGAAATGGAAAGAAAGGTGAGAGAATAAGTAATGTGGTGATTGAATTGCCGTGGAACCTGAGGGAGTATCTGTTGCGTGAGAGAAGGGTATACATCGAGTGGAATGCTTATAGGGTAAATGAGTATGATAGAGTATTTAGATGCTATGCTTGCTATGGGTATGGTTACAGAGCTAATGAGTGCAAGAGTGAAAGATTATGCTGGAACTGTTGTGAACCTGGGCATAAGGGTGAATCATGTAAGAAAGCGCCGTGTTGTGGCAACTGTAAGGCGAGGAGGGTAGAATCGGACCACCCTGTCCTCTCCTATGATTGCCCTGAGTATAGAAAAAGGATGAATGTTTTATTGGCGAGAATCGATCATGGATAGTTCCGCCATGAAAGTATGTCAGCTGAACTGTGCGAAGATGTACGATGTGATGAGTGATATGGGTGAATGGCTGATATCCAGAGGTGTAAGTGTGGCTCTTGTCCAAGAGCAGTATGTAGGTTGGGGGGTTGCTTGTGGACTGCCGAGCTGGATGAGGGTGTTCTGGAGTTCAGACCCCAAGTCCAGAGCGACGGTTGTTGTATGTGATGAGTCTATTGAATGTGTCCTATTAAGAGAATGTACGAATGAAGCGGGTGTTTGTGTATGGCTGAAGGGTGTGTTTGGTGAGATGTTTGTGGTCTCCTACTACGCTAAGCCGAGAGGGGACATGAATAAATGCTTAGATTACCTGACCTTATTTATGGAGAAAGTGGGGGATCGTAGGATCCTCATTGGCATGGACGCGAATGTGGTTAGTAAGATGTGGCACAGTAAGAATGTTAATAAGTATAGGGATGGATTTATGCAAGGAGTTTTGCTAAGTGAATGGGTCTGTGAGCATAGAATGACAAATTTACATTTGTTTGTGTACGTGGGAGTAGTGACGTGGATGTGACCCTTTGCAGGGACGTGACTGGGAAATATACGTATGAATGGAGTGTGCATGACGAGTTAGGTATAAGTGATCATAATGTGATTGAGATTATGATTAAATGTAGAGAGAATGTTCCCATGGCTGTAAGTATGGATGATAAGAGATGGAGTATTAAAGATGTTGATTGGGCAGTATATGTTGAAAGACTGCGAGCGAAAGCAAATGAATGTAATTATAGTAAGTTTGTTGAGATGAGTCTGGATGAGAAATTGGAAATGCTAAATGTTTGGATTGAGGAGGTAAATAATGAATGTTTGAGAAGAGTGAAAAAGCGCAGATTTAAGTCCGGGATTGTATGGTTTAATAGTGAATTGCAGGATAAGAGAAGAGAGGTACGAAAGAAAAGAAAAGAATATCAGAAAGAAAGGAAGGGCATAGATGGGATAAATGGTCCTGTTAGGGGTGATAAATGGATTGAGTATAAGAAGTGTGTAAGTGAGTATAGGTGGATGTTAAAAGAATGTAAAAATAATAATTGGAGAGAATGTGTTAGGCTGGAAGGGAATGAGGATCCCTGGGGTAAGATTTATAAAATTTGCAGAAAAAGATCAAAGAATGATCAATTAACGGCTCTGAGAGACAAAGATGGTCGTTTAACGACCACCTGGAACGAAACAGCTGCCGTCTTACTCCAGGAATTCTTTCCCGATGATGATGGAGTTGAGATGAATGTCAACTTGGATGAATGCGTGCAGGAATATGGTTTTGCGGAGTAGGAATGGTGTGAAGTTGAGTATGCCATTAGTAGGATGAGTGTGAACAAGACCCCGGGCCTGGATGGTATCTAGAATGAGATGTTGAGGCGCGTATGGATTGCCATTCCGGGCTACTTAAAGGAAATCTTTGATGCATGTTTAAGAACGAGTGTTTTTCCGAATGATTGGAAGAAATCTAGAGTGATTGTTTTATTAAAGAGCCCGGAAAAGGATAAGAGCTGTCCCAGATCATACAGACCTATTAGTCTTTTGTGTGGTTTGGGGAAGCTCTTAGAAAGACTGATGGTCACGCGACTGCTCAAGAGAATGGAAGGTAAATGGAATGAATGTCAATATGGTTTTAGAGAGCGTAAATGCACTGAAGATGCATGGACAAAATTGAGAGAGTATGTGGATGAATCTGCTAATAAGTATGTACTGGGTGTATTTATTGATTTTAAGGGTGCATTCGATTATTTGTTGTGGAGAGTGATTATGGAGTGTCTGGCAGAATGTGGTTGTGATGAGTACGAGCTGAATCTATGGAGTAGCTATTTCAGTGAAAGGATGGTATGTTTTAAAGGTGTTGTGGACGAAGTATGGCAAAAGGTGAAGCGTGGATGTCCCCAGGGCTCCATATGTGGTCCTCCCATATGGAATCTTGGGATGAATGGCCTATTGAATAGATTGTGTGAAATGAACGATAGTGTGAAAGTAGTTGCGTATGCCGATGATCTGACTCTAATAGTGAGTGGCAATTCGAGAAAAGAAGAGTGTGATAAAGTAGAAGTGGCAATGAATGTTGTGTATAAATGGGGTAGAGAAGTAGGAGTAGAAGTTTCGAATGAGAAAACCGTATGCATGCTTTTGAAGGGCAAGTTTGATAGGAGACCCATAAACGTTCGTACGGACAATGGGCCAACTAGGAGTGTGAGGATGACGAACGAAGTTACATATCTGGGTGTGAGTGTGACTGAGAGAATGTGTTTTAGTGTGCATCTAGAAAAGCTGCGTGCGAAAATAATGAAGAATGTAGGGTGCTTGAGAAGAGTGATGAGAAAAGATTGGGGTTTGAATGGTAGGACGGTGAGAGTTTTGCTGAAAGGACTCTTCCTTGCGTGTGCTACGTATTGTGTGAGTGCCTGGTACAAGATGCTTGATTTCCAGTGTGCAAGAAGGAATGTGAATTCGTGTCGAAGAATTGTTCTGTATCCTTGTACGTGTGTTTGTAGAACTGTGTCGAATGAGACTATCCAGGTTCTGAGGGGATCCGCCCCATGGGACCTAGAGTGTGTAAGAAGAGCAAATGTTTATAAAATTAGAAAAGGTTTGGGTATGGATGACAATGACCTTGTTAGAGAGAATGACATGGTGGGTCGGAATGCAGAGGAAATTTGTAAGCTTGTGGAGTCTCAAATGTACGATGAATGGCAGAGAAGATGGGATGCGTCTGAAAAAGGGAGAGTGACATATGAATTCATTAAGAATGTGAAGTTTGCCGAGAATACGAATGAGTTTGACCCTTCCCTGTTGGAATGTTACATTTTAACTGGGCATGGGTCATTGAATGCATTTTTGTTTGACCGCCAATTGAAAGGAAGTGATGAATGTCTGGGTGAGGACGGTAGAGAGGATTGGAAGCATGTATTGATTGAATGTGACATGTACGCTGCGTTTAGAAACCTAAAAAGAATGGGAGTGACTGGTGATAGGCTGCATGGTTGGGATGTGTCTCGTGTGCTGTCTGATCGAGCAAATTATGAATGCTTCAGAACGTTTGTGAGACGTGCGTATGCTATGAGATATCGGATGATGAGTAGAGAGGATGATTAGTATGCTAGTTGTATGTGAATAAATGAATGTTGTTGGGTGGGGGGGAAATTAAATCAAACTGAAACGAAGATGAATCTGTTTGAATGTCGGACTGTGTGTACTTGCAGATTAGTCAAAGCTTGTTGAACGGCGCAGGAGGAATTTCGGGTCTTTGGGTCTGGCAACCCCACGCACCCGAGCTGGCTGACCAATGCCTGAAGGGTAAGCTCCTAAATTGAGAGTGGCGTCCTACGTCACGAAACTCTCACCAGGAGTATAAATGGTACTACGGGTGACCGGGTGGCCAAGCGCGGGGCTTTACCCCGACCCGGTCATTGGGTTTGGATTCGTAGTGGCAGTGGTTACCAGCCCACATCGCTTAGGGCTAGAGGTTGGAAGGAGTGAAAGTCTTTTCGGGTGTCTGAGAAACGCCATCGGAGATTGGAACTTCTTTCGCCTCGACGTGTGAGTTGCGGTATTCAACTCGGGCAGCAGTCTGCAGAACTGTTAGGGATTGAAAGGGTCCCGACCCTCACCGAGGGTTCCGGAGGTCTTACCAACCAAAGGAATTTCGGTAGGACCAGACTGTTTAGACTTGTCTAGCAGTTTGACTCCGCGCTGGTTGAGCGTATCTCAACTCCTCGTCCATGGGGACCGTGTGGGTGGAGCCGCAAGGCAGGTATCACACGTTAAACAAATTCCGACTATGTCCCTATATACCTTTCGGCGATAAAAGAATCCGATGATACGAAAAGCAATGCATAAGGACTTTTGACAGCGTTCGCGAGCCCTTTCCTCGTGTATCCAGGGGAGTCCAGCTTGACGGTGTCCCAGCTAGCCGGGTTCCTTTTTTTTTTTTTTTTTTTTTTTAAAAGCCAAGGCTTCGTCCATCGATTTGATATGCACCTAGCCGAATTAATGGGATTCCCACTACCTTAGAGCACATCGAAGAAAACAAGGCTTGAGAACTCGCTATTGCCGTTCGCGTCTACCTTATCGTGGATTCCGGGGAGCCTGGGTAAACGGCGGGAGCTAGTTGGGCTCCTTTCGGTCAGCCAAGTTCTTCGTCCTTCGATTTATTATCCGCTTAGCCTGATTAACGAGATTCCCACTGTCCCTATCTACCGGATTCCTTGTTGGACCTTCGTAGGGTGCGGACGTGTTTTCGGAGCTCTCCGGTCATCGAAATGTAAGTACCACCTCGTGTGGTTTAATGTGTTTTACTAACATTAAATATAATTTTATATTAATATATTGTTAGAGTATATATTATTTTTTATATATTAAATGATATAACCTATATATTATTGATATATTAACGAAAATTGTATTAGAAAATTTTAATGTTTTAGAAAATTTTATAATTGTATGTACACGTGTTTATTGTTGTTAAATTTAATTTTTAGATAATATAAATAATTTTCCCTCAAAATATATGAATATATTACTCTAACTATATATAGATATACGTTAAGTGTCGGCTAGAATGGGAAATAAAATTGTTCTGGGCTTTAAAAGTCTTGAAACTTTGAAAAATTTTCCTAAAAGAGGTAAAGGATAGAGAGTGGTGCCGCATAAAGTAGTCTATATTCTACTAACAATAACATAATTTTATATTAATATATTGTTGGAAAATATATTATTTTTATATATTAAATGATATATTTTATATTAATGATACATTAAAGTTGTAGAAAATTACATTGAAAATCTAAAATTTTAAAAATCTTTTTATATATATGTATTTGCATGTTCGTTGCTGTAAAAGTAAATTTTACCCAATATAAATAATTTTCCCTTGAAATACATTAATATATTACCCCAACAATATATAGATATGCGATATATGACGGCTAGAATAAGAAATAAAATTGTTCTAGGCATAGAAAGTCCTGAAATTTTGAAAAATTTTCCTAAAAGAGGAGAAGGATAGAGAATGATGCCGCATAATATAATTAATATCCTACTTACAATAACATAATTTTATGATAATATATTGTTGGAAAATATATTATTTTATATATTTAATGATATATTTTATATTAATGATACAATAAAGTTTAAAGAAAATTACATTGAAAATTTAAAATTTTAAAAATCTTTTATATATATATATATATATACGTATGTTTCTTGTTGTAAAAGTGAGTTTTACCCAATATAAATAATTTTCCCTTAAAATATATTAATGTATTGTTCCAACAGTATATAGATATGCGATGTATGTCGGCTAGAATCGGAAATAAAATTGATTTCAGTTTTAAAAGTTTTAAAAAATTTTTTGAAAAATTTTCCTTAAAGAGGAAAAGGACAGAGAATAATGCCGCATAAAAGACTCTATATTTCTACTAACAATAATATAATTTATAATAATATATCGTTGGAGAATATATCATTTCTCATATATTAAATGATTTATTTTATACATTAAAGCTTAAAGAAATTACATGGTTAATTTAAAATTTTTAAGAAATTTTATATATATAGATATACGTATGTTTGTTGTTTTTAAAGTAAATTTTGCTTAATATAAATAATTTTCCCTTAAAACATATTGCTATATTACCCCAACGATATATGGATATGCGATATAGGTAGGCTAGAATAGGAAATAAAATTGTTTCAAGCTTTAAAGTTCTTAGAGGTTTTTGAAATTTGAAAAATTTTCCTAAAGGAGGAAAAGGATAGAGAGTAATGCCGCATAAAAATTTATGTTCTATTAATAACAACATAATTTATAATAGTATGTTGTTGGAGAATATATTATTTTTCATGTATTAAATGATATATTTTGTATAAATGAAACATTAAAGTGTAAAGAAAATTGCATTGAAAATTTTAATTTTTAAGAAATTTTATTTGTGTATGTTGTGATTGTAAAGGTGATTTCTACCTAATATAAATAATTTTCCCTTATAATATATATTAATATATTGCTCCAACAATATATTTATATGCGGCATGCGTCGGTTCGAATCGGAAATAAAATTGATCTAAATTTTAATAATTTTTCGAATTTTGAAAATTTTCCTAAATGAGGAAAAGGATAGGGAATGATACCGTTTTTAACGATCTGTATCCTACTAATATAACATAATTTATAATAATATATTGCTGGGAAATATATTATTCATTACACACTGAAGGACATACATTATATATTGGCGATTCATTAATGAAAATTGTTTCAGGAAACCTTAAAATTTTAAGATATTTTATAAATGCATATACGTGTCTTTGTCACTGTTAAATTAGTTTTTATGTAATATAAATAATTTTCCCTTGTAATACATTAATATATTAACCCAGCAATATATAAATATGCGGCATACGTTGGCCACACTTATAGATAAAATTGTTTTAAAATTTAAAAAAAAAAAGTTGATAAAAATCTAAAAATTTTCCTAAAAGGGAAAAGGATAAATAGCGGGGCCGCATATGAGAATTCGTACTTTATTAACAAACATTTAATTTAATAATATGTTATTGGGAAATATATTATTCTATATACCAGATGATATATTTTATATCATCGATATATTAAAGTTTTACGTAAATTGCACTGGAAAGTTTAAAGTTTGAGAAATTCTAAATGCATATACGTGTCTTAGTCATTGATAAATTAGTTTTCACGTAATATAAATAATTTTCCCTTTAAATATATTAATATATTAGCCCAACAACATATAAATATGCGGCATGCGTCGGCCAGACTCGGATATAAAATCGATTTAATTTTGATTTAATCTGGGAAGTCTTAGAACTTTAAATTTCTAAAAAGAATAGGGTGAAGAATAATGCCGCTTGAGAGAACTTACAAACGATAATGATATATTGTTGGAAATATATTATTTTTCATATATGAGATATATTTTATATTAGAATATATTAGAACCTAATGGAAATCGCTTTGTAAAGTCTTATAAGACTTAAAATTTTATAATAATATATACGTGTGCTTGCTATTGTAGGGGTGATTTTTACTTGATAGGTACAATCTTCCCTAATAATATATTAATATATCATTCCAACAATGTATAATTATGCGGCATGCGTTGGCCAAAATCATAAATAATTTGATTTAAATCTCAAACTTAAAAAAGGACAAAGTATAATGCCGCACCAGGGAATATATATAAATTTATTAACAATAAATAGGATCTACAGTGATATATTGTTGGAGAGTATATTATATTTAGTATATATGAGTGATATATTTTTCGTATTAGTGATAAAATTATCCATAATAGAAAACTTTACAGAAATTTGAAAATCAGAAATTATAGATAGTTACACACACATGTGTTTATTATAACAAAGAGTAGTTCTCACTTAATAAAAATAATTTTCTCTAAAAATATATTAATATATTGCTCCAACAGTATATGTACTGCGGCAAACGAAGGTCAAATTCATGAATAAAATTCATTTAAATCTCCGAATGCTAAAAGTTTTCTTAAAGGAGGAAAGGGATAAATTGTGATGCCGCATTAGGGAACATTTATCTATATTGTTACGCTGTTGGAGAGTATATCAGATATATTATTTTGTATACATAAGTTGATATATTATCGTATATCAATGATTTTAAAATAATAGAGTTGAATTTCAACGTAAATCTTCAAGTTTGGAATTTTAGTTAATTGTATATACATGCATCTGCCCTAAAAGAGAGTAGTTTTTGCGCCATATAAATAATTTTCCCTAAAATATATCGATATATTGCTCCAGCAGCTTACAAATAGCGACATGCGCTGGCAAAAAAAAACCAAGAATAAAATCATTTTAAGAATATAAATTTTGAAAATCCTCGTAAATCCTTTCTGAAGAGGGAAGCATACTGCGTGCGTGGGGAATATGGAGGCAGGGGCATAAATGCCACCTTTAAACCCTTAACAAATGCTCCCAATTATGATTATATGCCTGTTTATTGCCTCATGCAGGATAGGTTACACAGAGGGGGCGTGTGCAAGATGTGAGGGAATTTCCACGATCATAAAAGTGATTGCTATCCGCGATAACGGTGCGTAGGCTTAGACAGAATTTTCCCGCATACGCAACCGTATTTAAATGACATATTAGATGCCGTAGAACAAAATTTGACACCTCTGAAGGTCGGAAAAAAAAAAAAATTTTTCTTACTGACCAAGAATGGAGTTTCGTGTCTTAAATTGAGACAATTATTATATGATCCTGGTGAACCCTTGCAATGGCTTTCACACGTTCTCTCGTCGATATATAGAAATATAGAAATATAGGAATTGCGTTTCGTTATTTTGCGTTTACTCCTTACATCGTGCGCAGGCGGGCGCGAGGGTGAATATGAGAGGATTTTTGCGGACTTTCGATAAAACTTAAGAATAAAACTGAGTAATTTGCGTTATGGCTGTGCGTGCCTCACGGAATTTCCCTGCGTGCGCAGCCATACTTATTGGGTAGTTTATGTTCTAAAAACAGTTTCAAACGCTTATCAGAGTTGAAATAACGTCCCTATTAACCGATAACCAAGCGGTGTTTAAAGTAAATAAATATGGTTTGTTTCCTCAATACGTCCTCGATTGGGCTCGCTCGCGCCCTCTCGCCATCATACGCGTACGAGTGACTGCCCATTGATCCCGTCTAGCCCCCAAAGCGATATGTGGGGGAAGTGCGTGGGATAATATGTGAGGACTTCGTGATTGTTCCTAAAATTAAAACCGGGGCTAATAATGCTCTAGCTGGAGAAAGTAGTTTTCTAGTAATAATTAAATCAAGACATGTATTTCTTCAACGTCCTCGCATAGGCCCTCACGTGCTCCCCCTGCCTTCTCCTGGTGACCTCGCGGCTGCGCGGGTCTGGAAGTATGTGAAATACTCCTAAAAATACTTAAGACATTGATAACATAAAACAAATTATAAATAAAATGAACATAGTTATAATTGCATTACATTAGATCAAATTAAATTGCAATAAATAACACAATAATAATAGCTTACTGCACTACACAAACATAAATACATATGTGCGTGCGGGTGGAGATGTTTTGACGCTGCGTGAGTCTAGTCTGTAGGTGGAAGCATACACTAACACATACAAATAAAAGCAACACAATTAACTCTTGTACTGTGGGAGGACCTTCCTCCCGCTTCTTGGACCCGAGCGGCGAATAAAGGGGGGTAAAATGCGTCTTAAGCATAATACTGGGCGCCGGATCCGGGTCTGAGACGCGCGGGTCGGGGAACTTCAAACGCGTCTGGAAATACACACAGACGCATAACACTATCACATATAAACTCACTTATTTATTGGGAGGGATGGCACCTGGCCTCGCTTCCTGGTCCCACGTGGTGTTTGAGGGGGAGGGGCAAGCGCGTTTTTACGCATATTCATCCGTACGTGGGCCTGGGTTGGGCGGGGGTAGGTCGAATCTTACCACACACGGACACACACAAAACATGCTTACCACACCACATAAAAATAAATACAATACATATACATTGACAAAAATGGTTTGCGCCGCGGAGGTTCAGCCTACACATAGAAGCACACACAGACACACCGAACATAAGGTCACACTACTTATTTCGCTTCAGGGGACGCTTGCCTCCGCTTCTTAAACCCGCGCGACGTATACGGGGGGCACTAAGCGTTTCTACGCATAACATAGGGTGTCGGATGCGGGTTGGGACGCGGGGGGCACGACACACACGAACACATAACACTAACACACTTAAAGTCACTCATTTATGAAGCGGGATGGTACCTGGCCTTGCTTCCCTGACTCATGCGGTGTTTAAGGGGGAGGGTGTCGACGCGTCTTTACGCATATCTATTTAGACGTGGATCAGGGTCGGGTGAGGGCGGGTCGGATCTCACCACACATGGGTTCACACAAAAAGACACGCAGTAACATTAACAAAACCCAGCTGTTCGTGCTAAGGGGCGCGCCCGTCGCCGTTACCCAGACTTGCACAATTTAATTCTTGGGGGGAACTAAAGCGTCATTACGCATGCTTACATTAGTTGTGGGTCTGGGACTGTGCGGCGAGGGGTGGGCCCTGGATACAGATAAACACATACTCAGACATAAAACTTTAAAGCAACCACTCTCAATTAAGAAGGAGGGCACTCTGTTCTATGTCCGGGCCTCGGTCGGTGTTAAGGGGGGCTCTATTGCGTTTTTACGCTTAAGATTTGTATTCCGATGTGGTTCTGGTACTATGGGACTGGGTGTACTCCATTTACATAAGTATAGATTCAAACACAAAACAACACTAACACACGGTAAATTACTTCGGGACTGGAGGTACTCGACTCCATTTCTGGGCTTGCGCGGCGGGGGCATGCTCTGATGGCTGCGCGTGGTGTAACATACTCTACATAGAATTCTGTCTGGCTCCGGGTCTCGGGCCCGAGCGACATCACTGGGGGGAATAAAGCGTTTTTACGCATAGCACATGATTCGCTGTGGGTTTGGGACCCTGAGGGCCTGACGGCTGTGTTCATTAATATATGGGAGTTTGAATACATGCACAAAGACATAACGCTGTAACATTCTGCACAATATTAACACAATAGATGAATAAATAGCAGCCGCTAGGTCACCGGGTTGTCGAAATTTACTGATGGAGCACGATGCGGGGATCCGCTGTATTGGCGGTCTGTGATTGGTACTGTGGAATCGATGTGCCGCAATGGAGTGAAACATTCAACCTTTAACTCTTATTACCTTATCGACATTACAGAAACAGCCCATAGGGGCCTAATATTGCATGAATTTTCCTCCATTGTGGTGCGTGTACATGCATAGGGGAATAAATTCTAGAGTGAAGCGTAGGAAATAAGTATATAAATTACCAACTGCCTCTTGCAGCTGCAGGTCGGATGTGCCCTTTATTACTAAAACTCTATATATACAAACTCTCTTCCGAATATGCCTCGGAAGATGTGAAAGTTGAGCGCAAATCCCCCGACCTGTAGCTGCAAGCCCAAAAATTAATTTAAGGCCGGACTCCGTGGAATAGCCACGGTGAACGGCCATTATTTACCGTCCGTCCCATACTAAACAACGTAATGCGAAGGGATGTTGCCATGTTTACGACTAATATAAAAATAATGAGGCCATCGGTGGGTATGGCGCCCGTGGGTGTTCGCGAAACGCATAAAACTTATAAATCTAGACTTTAATCTCACCTGAGACTATACATATGCAGGCTGCGAACACGCGCGGGCATCCTTGCCCTATGATGTGCCAATGCTTTGGAGTGTAGGGTCGGGGGCCAGCGCGGCTAATCCAGTAGACATGTTAAGTACATTGAAAACAAAATTTAATCTAGAGTTGGTGGATGGCTGCAGGCGCACGACCCGGCATTCTATTATAAAACGGCTTTAGCTGCCGCATGCTGGGCCCTCTGATCCTTTGACAAACATTGACATACAGGGAAATTAATCCTATTAGGTAACAATTACTAAACACTCAACGGATCGGAAACGGCCAGGCTCGCGGTGGCGTGGTTGCGGTGTATTTAAAACCAGGCCCTGGGGGGTAGCCCCGGTATACTGGACAATATATTTTTTAATATAGGAATAAATATAAATATATAAACACATAAATAAATAAACATTAAATAAAACATGTAACATGCGATATGAGACAGTACACACACAAACAAATAAACACACATGCAAACACATAAACAAACCCAAATATGTCTTTCGAGGGGGGTAACGTCCTTATGCTGCGCCCAATAAATCGTGAGCAACGCACAGAACCTAGTGACACTGTATGGCTGAGTAAAAGATGAACAGACTTAACCCATGAAATAGAAACGAATCACAAGCGTTCCAAACGAACACAAAGTCTCCGCAATTGTGGCCCTAACCCCAAATTAGCCTCCTCCTGTTCTTCTACATTCGGAGTCAATAATGTCTCTCCCCCGACATCTCTCTCTTGAGTCTCCGCACTCAACGATCTACAGGCACTTGTCGCCTGATTTCCTTCAGTCTCACTATCCATCTCATCAGGGTCTAAAATGACCCTAGTTTGATGACGTAATGTCATCACCTCTACACAGAATTGTTCAAATATAAGATAGACAGTCCGAGACGATAGTAAAGTGGGCAAAACATCAGGCAAATCTCTGCCTTTCAATGCCACCAATAGTCTCTGTCTGTGTACCTTAAACTCCTCACAATTAATTAAAATATGCCTGGCAGTATCCAGAGCTCCACACTCACACACATCTAAATACTCTTCCCTAATAGCAACGTCCTTAAAACCCTTAAGTTTGGCCAGGAAGTTACCGTGCCCAGATAATAACTGGGATGTATAATAATTGGGATTAACCCAGGTATACTTCAAACGAAGTTTTACATCAGGTATAATGTCGTAAGTATACCGTCCTTTTAAAGATCTGTCCCATTCATTTTGCCATTTACACAATATTAAGTTTTCTACAATCTTTCTGTAACCATCCTGCGGCCTTACTTCAACCCCATTTACCATCACCACCTTATTTCTGCCTAATTTATACAAAACACACCTTTTTTCCAATAAAAGATGTATGGGAAATACTCCAGCAATAACACATAGTGCATCGGATGATATACTCCGATAACACTTGGTCATCCCCAACAAAACCTCCCGCTGTAAACTTCGTAAGCGCTGCAGATCTTTAGCAGTACACAGCTCGAACCAAGCCCCCGCACCATATGCAACTGTGGATTCAAATACCCCTACATAAATTCCTTTCAATACCGAAAAATTCAACCCTAAAGCGGAACGAGCCAAACTTCGTAACCGCAGGAAGAAGGGCTTTAATTTCGCACACAAGTGCATACAATGCGAGGCTACATGCAATCCCTCGCTGAGACAGATGCCCAGATATCTTACACTGTCCTTGAAAGATATACCCTTTCCTCCCAAGCGAATACACGGACTCCGTGACGTACTCACCCTCCTCAGCAAATTCCCAACCCTCCTTCTTCTCGCTGCTCTGTTTTTCCGCTTACTAACAGGAGCCCTATATACTCCTTCCCTTTTCAAAAACAAAGCCTCGGATTTACCTGGAGATAACTCCAATTTAGCTCGCTGGCACCATGTGAGATACGTCTCAACAACAGCTGACCCCTTACGCTCTAACTCAGCTCGACTGTCTCCACCAACCAAAACCACGACGTCATCGGCATAAGCCACAACGCCAATCTCACCCAAATCCAACAATGACTTTAAACCGGACTCGAACTGTACGTTCCAAATGAAGGGACCCATTACAGAGCCCTGTGGGCAGCCCTTAGTGGCCTGACGAGACAGACTTTCATCAATGCCATAGCTTAGCGATATCACCCTATTTGAAAAATAGCTCTGCAACAAGGAATAAACATTGCGAGGACAACCTCTCCTTTGCAAACTCGTCAGGGCGAAGGGCCACCACACATTGTCAAAGGCCCCCTTCATATCAAAAAACAGCCCAATTACATACTGATACTCCGCACTCTTTACCAATTCAATAACACGACATACGTCATCTTCCGTGGATCTCCCGTGCGTAAAGCCGTATTGAACACGTGAAACCTCATCCCCCTCACCTCTTCCTATACCAACAGATAACCTACCAATCACAAGTTTTTCCAAAAGCTTACCAATAACAGACAACAAACATATAGGCCTGTAAGAGCTGGCCTCCATAGGGTCTTTACCTCCACCTTTATGAAGTAAAATTAAGTCTCCCTCCTTCCAACAGGCAGGGAAGACCCCAAACCTCAAACACGAGTTAAAAAGAACAACAAGGAACTCTGGTATAAGTCTGATAACTCTTTTTAAAACTATCACCTCAATCTTATCGGGCCCAGGCGCCTTGTTGTTCTTTAAACCACGTACTGCCCTTTCAACTTCACCAACAGTGAAAGGTGGTACATCCTCCCCCATAGACTGCTGCAAAGCCTCTTCTCTCACCAAGTCGTGTACCCCCAATATATCTGTTGCCTGATCATCAATAGGCACGGGTGCACTGAGGAAAGCTTCAGCAGTTTCTCTTGATGACATTGTAGGATGGCGGCGATAATTCAAACTTCCCATCACTACACGAGCTTTCGATTTTCGTAGAGCGACCTTATAAACAGGACCCCACGGTCCTTTACTACCGGCACTCCTAACAAACTTGGCCCAGCTTTGATCCCTGGTAGCAATCACAGCTCTCCGATAGTTTCTCATGCTACATCTAAGCCTCTGCCCTAACCTCAAAGCTTCTAAGCACTTCCCCTCTTCCCTCATGACTGCACCCCGATAAGCCCGGCGCAAGGCAAAAGCTTCCCGCTTCAATCTCTTAAGACGAGCCCCCCACCAAAACCGTCGCTGCCGAGCACTACCCTTCCTATCCATACACCTTCCACAAGCCATAAGAATCACCTCTTCAAGTAATTTGGCAGCCTCTTCGACCTTCTCAGGCGTATCGATCACATATCCCTCTAGCCTGTCAAGTGCCAACACCTTAAAATTGGCATCGAACTCCTCCCAATCAACCTGACCCAATTTAAACCTTGACCTTCCACGTAACTCACTGCCAAAGTTATCAAGATCCTCTTCCATGCAATCTGCGACCCGCACATTGATATTTTTAACCAAATCAAAAGTAATACCTCTATGGTCAGAGGAAACCCAATCCTCTTGCACCTTCCAATCCACGACGTGCCCGTGTAGATTATTGGAAACCATAGACACATCAATATAAGATGAACCATTAGCAACAACACACGTGGGAGGTTGCCCTGAATCATTGAGAACCCTACACCCAAAATCAAATATTACACCCTCTAGGGACAACCCATTGAGAAACCTGGCCCTCTTCATCACATTCTTTGACCCAGGATCCTCATAGTAAGGTGACCACAGAGAGGACTCAGCATTGGCATCCATCCCAATGATTACATGCTCGCCTTGAAGAGCTGACAAAATTTGCCGTAATTTCCCTAAATGAACAGCATAGTCATCACTAAACTTAAAATAATAGGAAATAACGTAAAATTTCAATCCCTTGAGAGTAAGCTCCACACATACACAACAGCGATTTGACAAATGCTGCAAGTGTAACACACCAATGGTAGAATTACACACTACTACACTAGCCAAAGAGTTCTCCCCAGTGCAAATGTACATCACCCCCTGCCCAAACCCATAACCCAACTCATCCACGCGCCCACGCGTATATAAATAAGGCTCTTGCAAAAGCAGGACATCTAGCTCCTTCTCCAGTGTTAACTGCCGCAGCTCTGCGGTGGCTATGGCAGACCTTCCAACATTAAGCTGTAAGAAATTCACCCTCACAGTGTATCACCACTGCTTATGCCTGCCGGAAATGTCTCACCCGTAACTGTACAATTATGAATTCCGGCACTGGCGGCGACACTGGGGGGGGGGAGTATGTCTTGCTCAGCCCTACCAACAACCTCAGCCTCCATGTCACTGGCATTCTCCAAATTATAAGCAACACTCCTAATGGAACTAGCTACACCAGGAGCGGAGGAAGCAACAGTTTGTGCTGGACTGCTACTTAGTCCTCCTCTTCTTTTTCTTTTTCTCCTCCTCTGCAGCCTCTCATGGCTCCGCCGTTGTAAATAACTACTCCTTCCTACCGAACCTTGGCCCTCAGTGCTCGCACTAAGAACTGAGGATGCATTAGGGGTCGGTAACGCAGAACTGAGCGTAGCCTCTTCCATAGCCCCTCCCATCATGCACAAGTGCACTCTCCTTAAATCAACTCGTAGCTCACGTAATTTTATGTTTTTGTGGATTAATTGTTTCATCATAATTCTTTGATTCCTCACTTAAGATGAAGCAAGGAAATTGGACACGTATCCAACACTAACTTCGTCAGTAGGCCAGATACACAGTAACTTTTCCTTACGGTATCACTGACCGGCCCATAGAGCACACGATCAGCCAACCTACCTCACCCGTATGAAGACTACTACATATATTATAAAAAAAGGCAATACATATGCCTGGAGGTTGGATGCACTAATAACCCACTTACCCAGGGCCCACTCGTTCCATCGCCGTGCACCTTGGCCAATTATAAGAAATCAGCCACTTGGAACTTGGGGAGTTTTATAGAGGACTCCACCTCGCGGCCAGGAATTGAATCCAAGCCCCCGCTCTCCATGACTACAACATTCCCTTGCCATGCCTCGCAAGGGTCGTTGAAGTAGCCACAAAGGTTACGGTATTAAGAATTAAGCGGCACACACTTAACCCTAGCTAGGGCAGTCCGGGATAGCCAACCCCGTCTCGAGTGAATTTCATCACCCAAGCCCTGGACAATACACTAAGCACAACTCCTCAAAAGAGTAATGCTTGGCAATAAGCTGGGTGTACAGGGGTGTCTGCCTCCTCTCGTGAGACAACCCTCCTTCCTCATCTCTCCTCTTTATCCCCAGCCCATAACCTTTGTAACTCACACATCATAAATAACAACATCCCATCATAATCACACAGTTAAACAAATTAGGAACTCTACCAACCTGCTACCCTCACACATCTTACCTTACCATCCAACCTTACTATGTACTGAGTTAAAACAAAAATAATAATAATAGAGAAACATGTCCTGGTGCGCCGGGGGCTCCACACGGGCCTGCAAACGGATTAAGGTGAATCCACTATGTATACATAAACTTTTAGCCTTAAGAAGATCGCAAATACTAACTAAATAGTCATGGTAATGTCCCCTCTTTGTCCATGTCACCACGCAGAGCCGACCTTAAACAAGTAAAAAGTATTATAGATTGAATAATAAAAATAATAAAAACATAGTAGTACTAAAATAATTATATTTCAACGCACTGCGGGGCGGATGGCGGAGTGCCAACTGTTAGACCTTTTGGGGCGACCGTGGCCGCAAAGCAGAATAGAGCTGAGCGGCACAGTTACACACACAAACACTCAGCTTCCGAATACCACTCACATTAAACAGCTAACCTTACTACTGTGTCAATTTACTAACCAACTAATTCTAACTAATCATCTCTATATACCAATTCAAATCGGCCACCCTTAGCCGACTAGAGCTACCTTCCAGGCTCAACAATTAGCTACCTTCTGGACTTGAATAACTCACTAATTGTTAACATATACTAAAATCAATTATAAATGGCTGCCTCCTAAGCCTAAGGGCTGCCTTCCAAGCCCAAAGTATACAACAATTTTAAAAGGCTGATTTAAGCCCAATTATGTAGCCCCATCCTCATTTATCTGAGATCTCAATACTCAGACCCACAAAGTATTCGGAAGTATAAATGAGAATGTTTCCACACAAGTATGACTGTCTGTAAAAAATGCATGAATAAATAGACTGTATGAATGTGTTAGTCAGAAAGGCTGGTTCAGAAACCCAATTCGGATTTCGGCCCTTTAGCCAACTGAACCTCTTCGTGCAGCCAACACAAAGTTTCATCTTTGCCTTGGTCGACCAGGTTCAGCTAATGCTCCTCTCACTTCGATAGTGAGCAAATATACCCCAAACTTAGCAATCTGAAGTGACAACGTTTAGTCGAGTACCTGTCACTCAGGGTCTTTAACACAACACACTGATTCCAAATACAACGACTAACAACACATATACTTTACTAACCGTACTACCATGTTAATACACTAAAATAGATCAAATCTAAATCGGTCACCCTAAGCCGATTAGAGCTATCTTCCAAGCTCGACAGCTAGCCACCTTCTGGGCTCTAACATAACTAACATACTAACTTGCTAACTAATATCAAAATTTACACTAACAAATGGCTGACTTTCTAAGCCTTAGGGCTGCCTTCAAAGCCCAAGAGTAAGATCTTCTATAGAAGGTGAATTAATGCCTTTTATAAGAAACTTCGCCCTTACATATCTGAGATTCCAACACTCAGAGTCCGCATAGTATTTGGAGGTACATTGTGTTAATTTTCTACATGTATGATTGTCTGTATGAATGAATTAATAGACTGATTAAATAAGTGTGTTTTAGAAAGGCTGGGCCAGAACTCCACTTCGGAACTCGGCCCTTTAGCCAACTGAATCTTTTCGTGCAGCCATTGCAGAGTCTCACCTCTGCACTGGTCGACTGGATTCAGTAGTCGCTTCAATCACCGTGACAGTGACTATCATATCCCTTAATTTAGCTGTCTGGAGTGACAACGTTAATCGGAAAATTGTCACTCAGGGTCTTCTAAAACTATTCGTGCGAGTCCAGGCGGGACTCAGCGAGCAGGCCTCCCCGTGGTTCCCCGTGGGTGCAGAGTATTCGAACGCGGACTCTGTAGCGAAACTGCTCGTCTTGCATAACCAATGTGGATGAACAACCCAAAGGAGATAACCATAGTTATTGATGACCACTTCGCGTTCGGACTCGTCTCGATGGGAATCCTTAGGTTGCTCTGAAGCTTGGGCGCCAGCAAGCACAAGAATTTCTCCAGGTCCGAGTTTCTTGCATGGTTTCAGCTAGAAAGGGAGGAAATCCTATTGACAGACTGTAACGTCGGACTGTGCGGGTACATGGGCACTCGTGACAATGTTACTTGTGTCCCGCTGACCTACCGGTCCCTGTCGTTCTTTCAGTCAATCGGTGCCGGATGAGCGATAAACTGCACTACAGGCCGGCGCGAAAGCATACCGAACTACGGGAGATACTGTCCCTATCTACCTTTAAGCGAAACTGCCTGGGTGTCGTGTTTCCTGTGAAAGAGAGCCGCATGCGAGCTCTCCAACGGGTCACCCGTATCAACTGCATGACTGGTTATAAACGTGGAATTTGGAATTCTGTACGGGAGCCGCTTGCGTTGGGCAGATGAGCCGAATTCTCCGGGTCCACGTCCCGCTGAAAGTCAACAAATGAAACGCGTCATTTGGCTAAGCAGAGGATTAAGGCTAAGCAACGGGCAGAGCAGATTCGATAGCCGCTGCAATGCTCGAAAGTCAAATGGGACTCAGAAAAGTGTTCAACGTATTGCTCGATCGAGAAATCGATCGGGTTGCCCGGGGGCATGGCTTCGGCTGTGCTGCCCGGGCATTTTACGTTGAGCGTTTTTCACGGTCGCAGGTGTCAGTCCGGGGGTCGTAAGACCCTAATACGGACAGAGGTAGCAAGTGTGAGTCTGGGAGTTTCGACTTTCGAAACTCTAATACGGACATTAGAATCAATTAAAATTAAAATAAAAGGCCCAGAAAATCCATAAACAAATATACAAATATAAAACTCAAAACTCGAACGCTTCTGAACGCCGCTGGTGCACGGCGCACTGTGTACCAGGATAATATAAGAAGGCATGCCTTGTATGAGCTGTAAGAGGACATCTGGGGAATCAATCCAAGACAGGGAGCACGCTCGTCGCCTTACTCGGAAGGTTGCGGACACGGCTCCTATAGTCTGGAGGGAAGACAACCAGTTTTTCAGACGACTGCTCATGCGGGCTAGGGCCAAATCATCATCCTAGGGATCCGGAGTCGAAGGACCGAGGTTTTTCGTCGATTCCGGAACTCTTTATTTATTTATTCATTCAAAATATTTCTTTAAAGCTCAGTTTTAGAGCGAAGCTCTCTCGTTTTTCTTCCTCTCCTCCCATTTTCATTTTCATCTTCATTTTCATTTTTCATTTTCATATTCATTTTCTTCTTCATTATTTTCTTCGTTACTATTATTTATTTATTTATTTATTCTTCCTTTTCTCTTCTTTTCTTTTCTTTTCTTTTCTTTTCTTTTCTCTCCCCCCCCCTGCGTTTCGTTTAGTTTCAATATAGGTATAGGTGAATTAGGTGTCCTTGCGCTGCGAATGCTTTCATGCGCGTTGCTTGTGTAGCTGTTCCGTCGTAGGCGATCATCCTGCCGTGCTTTGTCTTATAATAGTTATTAGGCGTATGAGTTAGGCGTGCGGTGCGTAGCGTTCTGCGTTTTGCGTTTTGCGCTTGCGTTTGCGATTCTCGATAAGTCAAAGCAACGCGTAGGATGAAAAAGCAATGCGTAGGGACTTAGACGAAAAAGCAATGCGTATGGACTTGTAAAATTTCTCATTTTATTTTTATTTTTATTTTTTTTTATTTTTATTTATTTATTTATTTTCTATTTAATATTAAACCTTCTTACAGGTAAAGTTAAAAAAGCAACGCGTAAGGACTTGTATAAAAATCGATTTATTTATATATTTATTTAAATATTTTATTTTCGGTTGTTTACTTATCTTAGGTGTTGTGGAGAATGGCCTCCGGTTGTCCATGAGACAGCCGGGGGCCATGGCTCTTTAATCTCTTTTAGCTATTTAGCCCTTAGGGCCGGTAACCTTTAGGCAGGTAAAATGAGAAAAGCAATGCGTAGGGACTTAGAAAATAAAATGAAATAACTTATTGGTAAATTAGAATCAATGGCCCCTGGCTGTCAGCAGATGAACAGCCAGGGGCCATGTCTCGTTAGGGGCCCTTCGAGTGCGAAAGTCCGGGAATTGTAAATATATGTATATATGTAAATATCGTGAATGAGGTTGAGGATAATTGTAAATAGAAATTGTATATAAAGAACGAAAGCCGCGAAGGGTGGGACGTCCAAGCGCAAAAGTCGGTAGCCGGCGTAAGGAAGGTTTTGGGGTAAGCGGGTCGAGTCGAAATGTATATAGCCCCCATCTCTCTCTCTCTCCAAAACACTGTACCCAGTATTCCCCACTCGCCTCACTACTAACCACCATTGTAAATAGCTACTAACCTTCCCCAGTAGGTGCACCATGGATGGTATTTGGTTGCACCTCACTCGTTAGGAGATTTCCCAGGCTTAGCTAGATTGTAAATAGTTAGTGTAGGATAAGTGTAAATAAAAGATTTTCACCTAAGTAGCTAATAGCTGCAAGGTGGTAGGTGCCTGGGAGTTAGAATCAGAGATCAATTTAGCTTAGTTTAGAACAAATCCTGTAAATTATAGAGCTGATCATACATGTCGGCGTCGTCTCGGCGCCCGGCCTATCCGGCGATGTGCATGATCGGGACTGTGGCTGGCATAGGAAAGGATAGGTTAACAGCGCTGGATAGATAGGTTGATAGCGCTAGCTCTAGCTTCCTGACTCCCTAGTCAGTCACCCCAAGTCCTCGTCCTCTCTCTCTCTCTCTCTCTCTCTCTCGGCACGCACACACACACGCACGTATAAGAAAGTAAAGTAAATAGTAAACCAGCTGCAGTATATAAGCGAATATAACGAAATAAACAAATAGGTAGGTGTCCTGAAGTCATGGCTTCCAAGCGTCCCTACAGCGATCTCCTCACCGCGGAGGAGCCCTCCACAAAACGCTCCAAAAAGGAGCGAGCAGAACACGGCATGCTAATGGTGTGTCTGACTCGGATTGTCCTGGCACCCGTGTCTTCTTCACGAGAGGGGTGCCATAACAAAAGAAAACTAGGCGCGACCGAAATAACGCGTGCGTTAGGGTCCCCGCCCAAAAAACCCAGAATAGACGAATCGAACGTGCCCCATACCACGGGACTTCCAGGCTCTCCGCGCCATGAGGGGGATGAGCCTCCCGTGAAGAACTTTACACACACTCCCCGCGAGGCAATACATAAGGGTAACATGGTACCACGTATTGTACTCGCCAGGTGTGATGTAGATGTTAACACTTCCTCTTTCGTGAGCGAAGCCCCAAGCTCGAAAAACCCACCACCACCACCGGCAGGTCCCCGGATTAAGATTCTTCAGTTAAATGCCTCTAGATCTAGGTTAGTTATGGAAGAGGTCAGAGAACTGGTGGCAACCAAGAATCTAGACATAGTGCTTCTCCAGGAGCCTTACGCGTGGAAGATCTATGGTGTCAATCAGGTCGCTGGTCTCGGCCAAGGTATTAAAGTGCTATCGGCGCGGCCAAATGATATTTGGACCGCAGTGGTCATAGCCAACCCCAATTTTGACGCAATCTATCTCTCAGAGCTCAGTACACCATTCTGCACATGTGCGGAAGTGCTGACACCAAGCTTCTCACTTTATGTCGTCTCGAGCTATTTTAAGTTCAGCGATGACAGAGAGGAGCACCTCAGTCACCTCGAAAAGGTCATGAATAGGCTAAGGGGTAAGAGAGTCCTGTTAGCCATCAATACGAACTCCGAATCCTCGCTTTGGTCTCCTGATGGAACCAATGAGGAAGGAGAGAAGATCGAAACCTTCATCGCAAGGTACGAGCTAACCGTGCATAACTCCAAGGCCCAGCCACCGACCTATGAGACGTTAAGAGCGAGGTCATATATTGACGTTACGCTGACGTCCAACATGAGTGATTTCATCCGCTCGTGGAAGGTGTGGCAGGACTGGACAAGTAGTGACCACAACGCAGTAGTAGTCGAGCTTGGGACCCCTAGGTCAAACTTGGAACGGCTTGAGGGTCAGAGAAGGTTTGACACCCGCAAAGCAGACTGGGAAAAGTTTGACGCAAGTCTTGCACGCTTGTCTACAAGCAGACTTGAGGGTCGCAGGCTCGACACTCCTGCTGACGTGGAAAGAGCGGCATTGTCTCTGACAGAGGTCATAACGGACTCCTGTACAGAGGCAATGCCACGTAAAAGGAGGTTCAGACGTTCCCACCCATGGTGGACCAAGAGGCTCACTCATATTAAGAAAGAGTGTTATAGGGCCCGCAGGCGCGTTGGCATCGGGCAAAGAAATTCTGACGGCTCTGAGGTTCCGCGAAACCAATTAGTTAAGTGTGCAAAGCAAATTCGTAGAAAATATAAGAATAGTGTACGAGCCGCCAAGAATGAGAGCTGGAGGAACTTTGTCTCGTCGCACGGGAATAAGGAAAAGTGGGGCTTCGTCTATAAGCACGCGGCGAAAAAGACCCACCCTCAGGTGGCACTCAGTGCCATCCGGCGAGGCAATAGACACACGTTGAGCATGAAAGAAACGGCCAGCGCCTTGCTCGATGCACACGTCCCTGATGATGTAGTGGAAGACGATGGACCGGAGCTCCAAGAAATTAGGACCAGTGTCGAAGAACCTCCGGACACTGAGGACGCGCCTACCTTCTCCAAGGGAGAGGTAAAGAGCGCAGTTAGGTTATTCAAAAACAACGAATCTCCCGGCTCCGATCTAATCGAGGTTAACGTCCTGAAGAGAGCGGTAGCAGTCATTCCCCAGTACTTCGTCGCGCTCTTCAACGCATGTTTAGCCCTCGGCGTCTTCCCGGCCGCTTGGAAGGAAGGTAAGCTCGTGTTTCTTGTCAAGGGGGAAGACAAGGATCCGAGTGACCCGAAAACCTACAGGCCTATTTGTCTCCTCTCAGTTATCGGAAAGCTTTTTGAGAGACTTCTCTCATGGCGTATCCACTCTACGGCCGCTCCTAATGGTGGGATCTCGGACAGACAGTACGGATTCCGCGCTGGTCGCTCCACCGAAGATGCCATCGTTGAGCTCCGCCGACTAGTTAGAAGTTCCGATGCTCTGTACGTCCTCGCTATCCTCTTTGATATTAAGGGCGCATTCGATAATGTTCTTCACGCGGTAGTCCTACATGCTTTAAAACAAGCAAATTGCCCGAGGAACGTCTACAGAGTCATCCAAAGTTATTTTCAGAATAGGACCGTGAAAATCTCATGGTGTACAGAGGAGACATCAAAGCAGGCAACGAAGGGATGTCCGCAGGGTTCCGTTTTGGGCCCGCCTTTTTGGAACGTTTCATTCGACCTGCTCCTCAAAGTCCTTGAAACTGTGGCCGGTATAGATTTTCTTGCATACGCTGACGACTTAGTCGTACTAGTGCATGCTAACTCCCGGGCTGAGCTTGAACGGAAAGCTCAAGCCGCAGTAGACAAGGTGGTTGAATGGTGCAGCCTTGTGAAACTTCAAATCTCGGAGACCAAGACAGAGGCTATCTTCCTCAAACGTCAGGCTCCGAAAGTAGCAGAGATCGGCCACAGCAGACCAGATAGGAAAAGAAAAAGGAAAACCCAGAAAAAACTCGACCCACAAAAGCGTCCTCCAATAGTGAAGGTCAATGGGAAAAGTCTCCAGGTGAAGCAAACAGTCAGATATCTAGGAGTTTACTTTGACGATGGGATGGGAATAACTTCGCATGTGAAGTACCTAGGGGGTAAAGTCACGCGTACGTTTAATAATTTGAGATATCTGGCTCGGCGAACCTGGGGACTTAAACATGGTACCTTGAAGACAATCTATCAAACTCCTCAGCATTCAAAGGACATCGTTGATTTCAGTAACCGCAGCCTACCGGACAGTATCAGCCGAGGCACTTTGTGTGGTTACTGGCACGATGCCCATCGACATCCTCCTTGAGAAAAGGGTCGCTATGTATAAGGTTAGGCATGGCATCGAGGCAAAATTAGGTAACCAAACGTTCAGACCCGGCGAGCCCGATGTCATCCCCAGACTCGAGGAGGAAGCTCGTGACCTCTGGCAATCCCGCTGGGCTTCGTCGACCAAAGGGAGAGCCACTTATTAGTTCTTCAGTGACGTTCGAGAGAGAATCAATGCCAAGTGGTTTGAGCCGAACTTCAACAGAACTCAGATCCTAACTGGGCACGGCGACTTCAGAGAGAAATTGCACTCGATGAATCTCGTGCCCAGCGGGGACTGTGTCTGTGGAGCGGAAGACACGGCTAGGCACTTCCTTCTTGAATGTCCGCAAAACATCGAACTTAGGCAAAAACTTATACAAACATTCGGCCGAACATCCTGGCCGAACGAGGAACAAATCTTTGTTTTCTCGCCTGAATTCTTTGGCCTCTTTTGCAGATTCTGCGATGAGGCCCTACCTAACAAACTAAGACTCGAGGACGTTGAGGAGTAAGGACTCCGAATGAGCTAAGCTCAACAACGTCCTAGGCCCGATTTTTACTTACACGCACTTTACACTGACACATATACCAAAACACCCCAACTTTGTCGAACGTGGAGGGTTTCAGGGGGTCCAGGCGGGACCCTGCGATTGCGCCGCCCAGTGGTTCCCCGCGGATGTGGTGTGGTCTTCAGTAAAGAACTGACAGGCTGCACCGCAACTGAAGCAATCGTTCCATCAAGTGGGTTCAACACCTTAGTCGCTTGCGACTTAAGGTTGGCCTGCTCGCCAATGGACTGTGAATTTTTCCTTTGCCCTGTCACTTGGTCGGTTTCGCTGGAAGGTAGATAACCAGTAGAGCCCGAAAGGGAGGCGTATGGGCCACAGAGCCTAGGTAGCATTGCAGTATGGCCACTGTTAGTAATTCCGGTGAACCCAGCTCCCTCGAATGGATGTCCCTATCTACCCAGACCTGTGTTGCTCTTGTAGTGCATAGATTACTTTGTAGTTCGCTCGTGAATATTAACTTTTTTCGCTTATATTTATACTTTTTGTTGACTTTTTGTTGTGTTTAAACGATTTATTTTGTTTTTGTGTACTTGTGTGAGTGTTTGTGACTGTTTTCGTTAATTATTTAAAGTTTAGTAAATTGTTAAAGTTTTTCGTTGGCCGAAGCCACGTGGTCGCCGACTGGGATTTTCAAAATCTCCTGGTGCGGCGATTTCGCGCGCGGAGGCCGAATAAAGACAATTAGTTGTTTTTTGGGTGTTGAAGCAAACTTCTAATATACTTTTCAGTGTATTTTGTTGATTATTTTTTCACTCGACAAAAACTTTTTCGATCTGTGAGATTGCCATGGTGTATATCTATATATATTATATATATAGATATACTAAGTATAGTGATCGTCGATTCACATTTTTAGAAGTTTTTTCAGTGACTTTTTGCGCGTACAAGGGCTAAAAACAGGTTGGTTTAGTTATTTTCCATTGTGATAGAGGACTTTTGTACAGTTTGTTTTGTGTTTCACCATTTATTTGATTACTTGAAAAAGTTTTTCGATCTGTGGGCTCCACAGGGTGTATATCTATATATATACGTATAGATAGATATACTAGTACAATACTCTATCACCTGGAATTTTTAAGCATCCCTAGTGTACAAATAGGAGCAATTGAGGACAGAAATACATAAAATTAATTGTTTCTAGAGTGTAAGCTGCTTAATTTAACATATTGCGAGTGAATTTTGACGTTTTTGAATATTTGGACTTAAATTTTCGAAGTGTTGTACAGTGGTGTATATCTATATATACTCACGTATACATAGATATACTAATACACTAGCTGTTCCTCACAACTTTTTGACTTGTTTAAACTTAATAAAATTTGTGTACGAGTGGAAACCTACATAAACTGTGCTGTACTTAAGTGAAATAAACATTTTTCATTGTGTGGGAAGCTTGCAGGCAGCTGTGGAAGATTGCAACAACAATCCGTGCATCAGCCTAGGCATCACGACTTTCTCGGCTTCTTGGGCTATTTATAACCTTTGAGTTATTAAAACGAAGAGCTTTTTGGAGTTTTTAGGTGAGAAGCTTTCTATTTATTGCTCTGCCTGGACTTTTTGCCGTTTTTTAATATATACGATAAAAATTTTCGATCTGTTATATATATATATAGATATATACGTTTAAGCTCCTAGCACGGGTGTGCTCACTACAGTGTTTCACCTGGGTGCCGTGCTCTCTGGGTGGTACACCCCGAGTCTCTTCCACTTCCGAACGGCCGCCATTAGTAAATCTCAGTAAAAACGTGCCCACTGCTTTTCTAGGGCACAAAACCGGTTCGTTCAGGGTGGAATCGATTCCTGGGCCCTCCCCGGGGTAATTTCGATTAACTCAGTGTATAAGGGTACGGGGTAACACGGTATAGGGGGGTGCTCTTAAGACATTTATACTGTTTTTCTTCTTCTTGTGACTTAATAATATTGAGGTGCTTTTCTTTATTATCCTCTGCTTTCCTCGTACCGGGGTAAGTTGGGAAAGTGGGGTAAAGTGGACAATAGACGTTTTTCTCTAACTGGGGTAAGTTGGAACAGTGGGGTTATATAGGACAGAGACTTTTATGGACTGTTGAGACTTTACACATTAACTTTGAAGACTGCTACTGGACTGCTAGACTGTCTGCGTAACTTTGACAATATAGGGGGCGCTGTGCGCCTCAAGCGTAAATTGTGGGATCGTGAGTGGTCTCAGTGCAATAAAGTGGTGTTTTTTCCTAAATCATGCCTAATGAGACGAAGAAGTCTCAGTCAGGCAAGGCAGCGAAGCCTGGTAACAGCAGAGAGGGAAAGAAAAAAGATGGCGGAGAGGCCTTATCGTCATCCTCTGAAGAAGACGGTAGGTCACGTTCCAAAATAAGACGTGACAGAAGTAACGATGATGCTGATAGCCCAAAGATTGCTAGAAGCAAAGATCCGAGGCTCCGTACAAGAAGCGAGGAGACCCAAAGATCAACGGTTAAGGAGGAGGAGGAGAAATTTGAGGCGATGGAAGTGGACAGATGGAACCTTAGGGGCAAGAGGAAAAATGTGAGTTCAAACTTAAGTAGCAGTAGTGTAAATGTGAGTATTAAGAAGGTGACGCATGATAGAGTGAAAGGGGGTAATGAGGATGTATATGTGATATGTGAGGACCTAAGAGAGGGACCAAAGAGGTTAAAAGTAGATGGTGCGGATGTGGGCGTGAATGGTGAAAACAACGAAATGGCAAATGAGGATGTAAATAAAGAGCAGAACGCTGAGCCACAGGACTTCTTAGCCGAGACGCGCAAGATAACCAAGGAGATGCGCTCCTTGGTAACGAAAGAGTCAAATAAAGTGACCAAGTGGCTGTCCCATAAAATAATGGAACAGGCCGAGAAGTATGAGAATGTGGTTCAGCGTCTCCTCATTGAGAACTCCAGGTTGAGTAAGCAGTTGGAGGAAAGAAGAGGAATGGCTGATCTAGTCACAAAAGTGAGCAAGAATTTGGGGTGAATGGGCAAAGTCATGACTTGTATGAGTAAGAGGAAAGAGCTACGCGCCAGAACCGAGCAGCCCCTCGAGAGGCCACGTCCTCTCGAGAGGCAAAGCAATGCGTAAGGACTCGTGAATACGAGGAAACCCTGAGACACAGGTGAGGGAAGGGCTACGCGCGAGAATAGAGAGGCCCCTCGAGAGGCCACGATCTCTCGAGAGGCAAAGCAATGCGTAAGGACTTGTAGATTCTAAGAAACCCCGAGACACAGGTCAGGAAAGAGTTACGCGCGAGAATCGAGAGGACCCTCGAGAGGCCACGTCCTCTCGAAAGGCAAAGCAATGCGTAAGGACTCGTAAATTCGAGGAATCCCCGAGACACAGGTGAGGAAAGGGCTACGCGCAAGAATCGAGAGGCCCCTCGAGAGGCCACGATCTTTTGAGAGGCAAAGCAATGCGTAAGGACTTGTAGATTCTAAGAAACCCCGAGACACAGGTCAGGAAAGAGCTACGCGCGAGAATCGAGAGGCCATGTCTTCTCGAGAGGCAAAGCAATGCGTAAGGACTTGTAAATTTGCAGAAACCCCGAGACACAGGTCAGGAAAGAGTTACGCGCGAGAATCGAGAGGCCACGTCCTCTCGAGAGGCAAAGCAATGCGTAAGGACTTTTTAATTAGCAGAAACCCCGAGACACAAGTTAGAAAATGGTTACGCGCGAGAATCGAGAGGCCTCTCGAGAGGCCACGGGCCTACGGGAGGTCATGCAATCCTTGAGGACTCGTAAAATATACGGATCTTGAATGTGTTGGCCTTCCGGGAGTCATAGCGAATCCATTAACATTAACTACCTCGTGTCCCTATCTACCCGGATCGCGAACTTGAATAATCCAATGCGTAAGGTCTTTTTTCCGGGTTTTCGAGTCCTCAATCGTAAATTCCGATGAGCAGGGTTTAACAGCAGGAGTTTCATTATTATATTTTGCTAATAGAGGTCTTTGTACATTAATTCGACGCAACACCAAGTCGATCGACTATAATTTTCACTGTTTTATCATCATGCGAAAAATTTTTAACATCGGTAAAGCAATGCGTAAGGACTTGAAAAATTTGCGATCTCAAGATCGACTGATATAACAATGCACCGTGCATAACACGTGGTCGTGCGGACTTTCGTCGTAATCGTCATTATCAAAGTCCCTGTTGAGGTCAACGGACGGCGACAGTTCGAGAAGGTTTTCCCCCATAAGCACCCGTGTTAAAAGCCGTGCGTCGCCGAAGGCATGTCTGGTATTCTGATAAGTATAAGGAGGAAGCCAAGGCTCCTCTGATACATTGGTTATCCACAGCATTACCGTGGGTCCGGCGTCTATGACCGGATGGCCCATTATGCGGTGCGCGCCCTAGGCGTTCTTTATCTTTTACCGAGCATCGACTCACTCCGTTCCGAGCGAGAATAATAAAGTTGTCTTAACGGCAGCATTGCAAATAAAATCGAACGTCGAACTTTTATAGTTCACTTACCGCTCCGACTTGACAATGTCATTTGTCTAACGTCGGGTGTCGCTCTTTAATGCAATATTTAAAGAGAGACTACTTGAACTTGAACGTTAATGAACGCGTTGAACACTATGTCGCATCTGGTGTGCGAGGGCATGCGGAGCGCAGCGCGCCTCGCGTCTCACGAGTTTTTTTTTGGCTCTTGAGCGCGATAATTTCGAACGGTAAAATTGCCCCGTTGAGGTTATTCATAACCTCGCGTGTGCTCTCAAAGCGAGATTTCGCGTTTCAAGCGAAGCGTGTCGCTGATGCTCGCTTTATCGAAGCGATGTCATCGGCGTTCAAGGCACGTTCGCGCGGACGTGTGGGTTTCGACTCTTAAATTGAGAGTCGAGCTCTCGTGCGCGCAAATAGCCTTTGTTTGTTTGCGTTGTAACGACGAAGCTCCCTGGTTGATCCTGCCAGTAGTCATATGCTTGTCTCAAAGATTAAGCTATGCATGTCTCAGTGCATGCCGAATTAAGGTGAAACCGCGAACGGCTCATTAAATCAGTTATGGTTCCTTAGATCGTACCCACGTTTACTTGGATAACTGTGGTAATTGTAGAGCTAATACATGCAAAACAGAGTTCCGACCAGAGATAGAAGGAACGCTTTTATTAGATCAAAACCAATCGGTGGCGGGTTCGCTCGTCCACCGTTTACCTTGGTGACTCTGAATAACTTCGTGCCAATCGCACGGTCTCGCACCAGCGACGCATCTTTCAAATGTCTGCCTTATCAACTGTCGATGGTAGGTTCTGCGCCTACCATGGTTGTTACGGGTAACGGGGAATCAGGGTTTGATTCCTGAGGGGGAGGACTCTAAGGATATCTGTAAAAAGTTATCCAAGGTTTTTCAATGAATTTACGCCCGCTTAGTCGAGAAGTCGCGTGTCCGCCGACTGGCATCTTCAACGATGCAACAAGGCCGACGTTTGAGCGTGTAATAACGCTTATCGTGTACAACTCGTTCTAAGCTCGTACATGGCTTCATGGTCTTGTGATATTAATTTTTTTTATTTTTTAAAGGAAATTTTTTCACGAGATCGGCTCGTCGCGTGGAGCGAAAATTTTTTTTCTTTTTTTCATAATTTCTCAATTTTTCAATTGAAAATAATATAATGATTACCCTGAACGGTGGATCCCTTGGCTCGTGGGTCGATGAAGAACGCAGCTAATTGCGCGTCAATTTGTGAACTGCAGGACACATGAACATCTACATTTCGAACGCACATTGCGGTCCTCGGATACATGTCCCGGACCACGCCTGGCTGAGGGTCGTTCAATAAAACAAGATCAGACTGCTTGTCGTTGTTTGTCGACGATCAAGCGTATGCTTGAGCGCTCGTCGACAGCTTATCAAGTGCTTCTGTGTGATAGCAGAGCTCTGTTCGCTGTTCCGGCGTCGCTTGAAATGAAGCAAAATGAATTCGAACGGAACGTTGCGCTTTTCTCGACGTGTGTGTGTCGTATTATTTATAATATATACCACACGTGAATGACCGTTTAACGCTACAGAGAGTTCGCTTTGGTCATGCGTAAGGCGCGACGACATAAATTTATATACAACGACGACCTCAGAGCAGGCGAGGCTACCCACTGAATTTAAGCATATTACTAAGCGGAGGAATAGAAACTAACAAGGATTTCCTTAGTAGCGGCGAGCGAACAGGAATCAGCCCAGCACTGAATCCCGCGGTTCTGCCGCCGGGAAATGTAGTGTTCGGGAGGATCCGCTTATCCCGCGGCGTCGGACCGCGTCCAAGTCCATCTTGAACGAGGCCACGTACCCGTAGAGGGTGCCAGGCCCGTAGCGACCGGGACGCGCCGTGGGAGGATCTCTCCTCAGAGTCGGGTTGCTTGAGAGTGCAGCTCTAAGTTGGTGGTAAACTCCATCTAAGGCTAAATATGACCAAGAGACCGATAGCGAACAAGTACCGTGAGGGAAAGTTGAAAAGAACTTTAAAGAGAGAGTTCAAGAGTACGTGAAACCGTTCAGGGGTAAACCTGAGAAACCCAAAAGATCAAATGGTGAGATTCATCGTCAGCTTCGTTGGCTTCCGTGCGTCACGCGATGGCCGGGACTTCGGTCTCACGTCACGCGTACGCTGCGGTATGTCCAGCGTGGTCGGCGTGCACTTCTCCCCTAGTAGGACGTCGCGACCCGTTGGGTGCTGGTCTACGGCCCGATTGGTCGTCTGTCGCGTCGCGTTCACGCGCGCACGCGGCAGACCATCAGTCGCCCGGCCAGCTGCCCAGCGGTATAGAACGCTAATGAGAAGGTAATGGGCCGCATTGAATGCGTCTTGGCTTGACGGCAGGCTCGCATCGCTCGGATTTACGGACCTAGTGCCGTTGCCGGGCGTTTGTCCGGGCCGTTAGTCGACGATGTCCTCGGTCTGGCTCTTTAATTACCGGTCGACAACGCTACTGCTTTGGGTACTTTCAGGACCCGTCTTGAAACACGGACCAAGGAGTCTAACATGTGCGCGAGTTATTGGGACTTATTTTTAAGCCTAAAGGCGCAATGGAAGTGAAGGTAGTACCTCGCGTCGACTGAGGGAGGATGGCTCGCGTTACGATGCGAGCTCGCACTTCCTGGGCATCTCGTGCTCATTGCGAGCAGAGGCGCACCAAGAGCGTACACGTTGGGACCCGAAAGATGGTGAACTATGCCTGGTCAGGACGAAGTCAGGGGAAACCCTGATGGAGGTCCGTAGCGATTCTGACGTGCAAATCGATCGTCGGAACTGGGTATAGGGGCGAAAGACTAATCGAACCATCTAGTAGCTGGTTCCCTCCGAAGTTTCCCTCAGGATAGCTGGCACTCGCTTGAGCGAGTCTCATCTGGTAAAGCGAATGATTAGAGGCCAAAACGACCTTAACCTATTCTCAAACTTTAAATGGGTGAGATCTGCGACGATGCTATTTCAAGCATCGCGCTTAAACCGGGTTCTGCGCTCAACTGCTACGAGGCGTTACTCCTGCAATGGGAATAGCGCGCTCCAGAGCATGTAAGTCGGCAAGACGGCCGGCTAAAACGGACTCTCTCCTCTCTTCCTATGTAGAGAAGTTATGCTTTACATAATGAGGGCTCACCTACGTGTTTCAATGTGTATAAGGGGGATTTCTATACACATTACAGACCGTTCTTACCTGGGCTTAGCTTGACTAAGTTTTCCATCCATTTCCAGTAATTATGCATAAGGTGGTTTCCTATGCATAGTTTTCTATCTCTTACCTTCACCTTTTCGGTCGAGGTAGTTCCTCCGCCAGTCGATGGAGTTTTCCACGACTAGCGCATCTTCTCTTTGTCTACCCTGAGGCTGGGAGGTAGCATTATCGTGTCTTCCTGCGACACCGACCCGCTTTCAGTCTATATTGGACGTTATCGAGACATAGCTCGTATTATCTGCCGCCGGTAAAGTTAATTCCGACCGTAACTGCCGTCGATAATATCGTAGCCTGTATATAGTTTATTATTTTTCCTTTATCAATAATAAGATTGTTAAAAACCGCGTCACCAGTAAAAATAAATACCGACCGCCAGAAGAGATCAATTAAATCTCGTAACTTGTGAATAGTCTACCTTTTCTTTTATCCTAGTTTGTAACCGATACCGTTCGGAATTTATTATTAAGTATAATCTTTGTTAAACCGCGTCGCCGGTAAAAATAATACCGACCGCCCAAACATACAATTTAACCTTAGTTTATTCATATTTTTGCGTGCCGCCGTTTCCGGCCAATTTTCCAAGATTATCATTTGGTTAAGTAACCTTGTATTAGTTTTGAGTTCAAATCAATAAATGCAAAGAATATTTATTGTGAAAAATATAAAATGCACGACTCATACTCATTTACCAGTTCCGCTAAACCTGTCCTGTAAATCCGCCCCGTCAATATCACTTTAATTTTAAGTTTACTTATTTCATTTATTTAATTATTATTTAAACGCAATAGTAAATTTTTTTTTCCTTTAATTACAGTTAACTTTTCATTCTTAAACTCATTTTTATTTTTATTATTAAATTCAGTAATTTCAATTCAGTTTATAAGTTTTGAACTTTGGCTTATTCGAACCACCGACCGACCATCTTCCAGCATCAACCCTCAGGTAAAAGTAAAAGTCTGATGCCGCCGACGTCAACGAGTTGTCTACCGCAACCGACCAGAAAAGCCAAACGTTACAGATCTCTGGCTTGCTTGAACGTTGAAGCCACGAGATTAATTTATTCGGATCAGAGTGCCAAGTGGGCCAATTTCGGTAAGCAGAACTGGCGCTGTGGGATGAACCAAACGCCGAGTTAAGGCGCCTAAGTCGACGCTTATGGGATACCATGAAAGGCGTTGGTTGCTTAAGACAGCAGGACGGTGGCCATGGAAGTCGGAATCCGCTAAGGAGTGTGTAACAACTCACCTGCCGAAGCAACTAGCCCTGAAAATGGATGGCGCTGAAGCGTCGCGCCTATACTCGGCCGTCAGCGGCAAGTGGGACGGCGAGCAGCGATGCTCGTCGTCGTGAAGCTCTGACGAGTAGGAGGGTCGCGGCGGTGTGCGCAGAAGGGTCTGGGCGTGAGCCTGCCTGGAGCCGCCGTCGGTGCAGATCTTGGTGGTAGTAGCAAATACTCCAGCGAGGCCCTGGAGGACTGACGTGGAGAAGGGTTTCGTGTGAACAGCCGTTGCACACGAGTCAGTCGATCCTAAGTCCTAGGAGAAATCCTATGTCGATGACGGTGTATGTTTCTAAAGTTATTGTCTTTAAGACAATGCACACCCGTCGGGCGAAAGGGAATCCGGTTCCTATTCCGGAACCCGGCTGCGGAACCGCAAACAATTCGGGCCCTCGTAAGAGTGTTCGTCGGGGTAACCCAAAAGAGACCTGGAGACGCCGTCGGGAGATCCGGGAAGAGTTTTCTTTTCTGTATAAGCGTTCGAGTTCCTGGAAACCTCTAGCAGGGAGATAGGGTTTGGAACGCGAAGAGCACCGCAGTTGCGGCGGTGTCCGGATCTTCCCCTCGGACCTTGAAAATCCAGGAGAGGGCCACGTGGAGGTGTCGTGCCGGTTCGTACCCATATCCGCAGCAGGTCTCCAAGGTAAAGAGCCTCTAGTCGATAAAATAATGTAGGTAAGGGAAGTCGGCAAATTGGATCCGTAACTTCGGAATAAGGATTGGCTCTGAGGAGCGGGGCGTGTCGGGCTTGGTCGGGAAGTGGGTCTGGCTGACGTGCCGGGCCTGGGCGAGGTGAACGTTCCTCTCGGGGATCGGGATCCGAGCTCGGTACCGTGCCTTGGCCTCCCGCGGATCTTCCTTGCTGCGAGGCTTTCGGGGCGGTTATACCGTTCCGATCGTTCTCTTCGGCCGCCATTCAAAGCATAGCTTAGAACTGGCACGGACTAGGGGAATCCGACTGTCTAATTAAAACAAAGCATTGCGATGGCCCTCGCGGGTGATGACGCAATGTGATTTCTGCCCAGTGCTCTGAATATCAACGTGAAGAAATTCAAGCAAGCGCGGGTAAACGGCGGGAGTAACTTGACTCACCAAAGTCCATCCTACAGCCTCTATGCGGAGTGAGTCGGGCAATGCCGGAGTTCGAACGCGCCGGTAGCAGATAGTAGGCAATGGCAAGCAGGTGGTGTGGGTTTCCTGCCCCGCCACTGGTGATACTGTTGGGATGAACTTACGAAACCAGCCTCGGAGCAACATTCGCAGCCGGTCTACTGACCGCGCTGCTCCTTCAGTTGTGTCCGGTGGCTCTAGAGACATCCCTAATCCGAGCATGTTTTCTTGCCGGTTTCCGGGAGGCTGTGAAGCCTCTTTTGGAACCGCTATTGGTCGTGGTGTGCATGAACGATCTAAACATCCTGATTGGACTGACCAGCAAAACTTAAAATCAAAACAGGCAAAAGGTCTCAAAGACCGATGGAATGAAGAAGAACTCTCATTGATGGCTCGGAAAGAAGCTGAGCTCGTCTTCGATAGTGAAACATCCGGTCGCAAAATATTCATAAATCAGCTTTTGACTGAGTTCTTTAAAAACAGAACTCCTGAATCAGTAAAGGGTCAGAGGAAAAAGGATTCGCTACTCCTGTACCCAGTGCTCGACCATCAGGGCTTGACCCTCTACTTGAACATATTTCGTCTTTTACGCCTCTGGAGATACACGATTGGAATTCTAAACGTTTGGATGACATCTGTGGCTTGGTAAATAATAACTTGGGCTCTAGAGCCGAGGTTAAGAGAGAATTATCCTTGTATCTTCTTGAGGTTTTTCGTCAACATCCTAAAAGGTCGAACAACAGGCCTTCGGTACCTGTCGCCGCTCACTCATTGAGCAAAAAGGCGCGTAAACGGGCGGATTTTGCTCGTGTACAGGATCTCTGAAGGAAAAGCCCGGGTTCTTGTGTGGACCAAATCCTGACGGATCAGGTTCAGCATGAGGAACCGGTGCCTCAGGAAATAATGAAACCATATTGGAAGGAAGTCATGTCTAGAGATCCTGGTTCCAGTTTAGACATCCCTACTGCTTCGGCAGTAGAGGATAAGGTTTGGCTTCCGATCTCTCCTAGGGAGATCGTTCACGCTTATCCGCCGGCAGGCACTGCCATTGGTTTAGACGGCCTTACGGTCAAAAATCTGAAGGATATGCCAACAATTCTTCTTTCACGCATTTTCTGTCTCTTCATGTCGCTTGGGGACATTTCTGAACACTTGAAGAGGAGCAGAACTGTGTTAATCCCAAAAGTAAAAAGTACCAAGGACCCTAGTAAATTTCGACCTATTACGGTCTCTAGTAAGCTTATTAGAACCTTTCATAAGATCTTAGCGAATCGTCTTAAAATCATTCATCTAGATGAAAGGCAAAGGGCTTTCATCGAGACCGACGGCTGTATGGACAACACCGCACTTATAGATGTTGTGCTTAGGTACCACCAGAAGAAACTGTGTCCGCTGTATCTTGCCAACATCGATATGCAAAAGGCTTTCGATTCTGTCTCTTTTGAGGCGATCCAACAGGTTCTACTAGCAAAGGGAATTCCGGCTGGCTTTATTCGCTATTTCATGAATGTTTATCATTCTAGTAATACCATCCTTCAGCATGGTGGGTGGGAATCCTCAAAGATTCATCCTACGTGTGGAGTGAAGCAAGGGGATCCACTTTCGCCGTTAATTTTTAACTTCGTCATAGATGAGATGCTGATTCGTTTGCCTGAAAGTGAGAAGAGAAGTGCGCACGTATCTACATCTGCCCAAGGATTGCCCGAATGCGTATTTTCACACCAATGTCCAGGATGGGGGACTTGGCATTCCATCTTTACGATGGACTGGTCCAGTCGAAAGACTGAACAGGCTCAACAACTTACGAAATACTGGATTCCTTAAGGGCCAGGTTGCTTGCAACTATTTAGATCGTGAAATATCGAAAGCAGAAAATCGCCTTTCAAACCAAGCTGAAATTTTAAGATCAAGATCGAATATAGATAAATTCATGGCAAAAACCTTGTATAGCAGAGTTGACGGTTCTGGACTGAAGGATTCCGGCAAAGTCAAAGGCCAGCACGAGTGGGTCCGAGACGGTACGAGATTCCTGAGCGGAAGGGACTTCGTCAATTCAATCAAGGCTCGAAGAAACTCGCTTCCTACTAGATCAAGAACAGCGCGAGGTCAACAAAAGGATAAACTATGCAGGGCAGGTTGTGGTCAGATCGAGACCCTAAACCACATCTCTCAATATTGTCATCGAACACATGACTCACGTATCAAGAGGCACGATGCGTTACTGAAGGTGGTTGTCAACAACTTGAAGCGAGGAGGATATAACATCATGAGGGAACCCAAGATTCGAACCACGGAGGGTCTCTTGAAGCCAGATGTAGTTGCAACACTGGGAAAAACCTCTCTCGTCATCGATGCGCAGGTACGTGGAGATATTGTGGATCTCGACCGGGCCAACGCTGAGAAGAAGGAAAAATACAATAAGCCAGACCTCTCAAGGATTATTAAAGAAGACTGTGGATCTGACACTGTGAAACTCTACACTCTACGCGCTGTATAGGACAGGCCCATATACTTTTCCCGGTGAGTTTTGTCCTTCAAGTGTGTTTTTTAAGTGTTGGAAAAATTACATTTATTGTATAGTAAAAAGCCAGTAGTATAAGGTCCACACACAGCACGAGGTTTTCAAACATACACACAGGTCGGGCATTCCCGGAGAAGACTTGGGTTCTTTCTTTGCGTATAGGGTTCCATACGTATTGTAGTAAGCTCGTTTATTTTGCACTAACATTTTTTAGGCTCTGACGTTTTTAAGGGTTGGCACACAGACACAGTCGAACACCGATTTTGTTTTGTTCCTATTTCAGGGAAATTGTGTTTGCAATTGATAATAGTATGATAGAAAATTTTTGCGCATTGTTTTGCTCTTTTAAGCGCTTTCAGTAATTTGAGTCCCCCAGCATATTGCGCATGCGCAGAAGCTAATACTTAGGTTTAAAGGGCTGTAAGTACCCAAACTTGGAATAAAATATCTATATAAAGTGTATAATAGGTAATTAAGGGACATAAAGGTACCTCAGCGTGCACCAAACATCGCGCATGTGCAGAATTCATTTTTGTTTTGATTCTTTCTGTGGCTTCTTTCTCAAGTTTTTAGTGGGTTTAGGGTGTGTAACATCTGTTAGTGTGCCCCCAATTGGGGTTCACTGCCCCCCCTCCCCCCACTTTCGTGGACTTACTTGTTTTCCTCGATAGTCTTCCTTTGCGGCAATAAAATAGCAGAGTAAATTCAGTTATGATAACAGTAGCAGGAGGTGCGGAACAAACTGAGGAAATGGACACGCAAAGTCTGAACCGAACAGGTGGCGCTACTGGTGGCCAGGGTTCCAGCCATTTGCAGTCGGGCAAAAAAAAGAAAATGGAAGACGATGATGACCAGGAACTGTATGAAGCGGAATTACTCACGTTTGCTGAATTGGGCGATTATATGTAGGAGTTGAAAATGTATTTAACAGAGAAGCAAAGAATGGGGCATAAAAATTAGTAAGGAGTTTGTAGAGAATGTCAACTCAAGACTTAACGAAATTGAGGCTCTTGTTAGAAAATTAAGCTTTCAGAACGTAGTCCTGAAATCAAAAATGGCCCAAATGAGGGACCAAGCGACGGCAAGTATTCCGCAATATGCTGACATTCTCAAAGGAAGACAAGGTGATTTAAGAACAGGCAGTAAGGTACCACCTATCTCAGGCACACCAGGAAGAAGGGCCCTGCCTCAAAAGCGCTTTACGATTCTTGTCAAGCCGGCAAATGAAGACTCAGATTTGACACCCAAGGCGATTAAAATGCAGCTTTTTGAGAGGGTAGACCCTATTAAGGAAAACTTGCATATTAATACACTGCGCACAACAAAGCAAGGTTCGGCCATTATCACTGCTACTCAGGAGGACCTGCAGAAGATAATAAACAGCGAGTCACTCAAAGAGCAGAACCTTCAGGCGTACGTACCGAAAAAGAGAAAACCAAGGCTTATAGTTTATGATGTACCCACTGCCCACAGCGATAGTGAAGTTGAAAGCGCAATTTATACGCAGAATAAAGAACAGTGGGGCGATCTTACACCAGAGCAGCTTAGAAATGAGCTCATGTTTATTTTTAAGAATGGAAAAAGAGGTGAGGAGACTGTTAACTGGGTTTTTGAAGCAACACCTCGTATCAGAAACTTGCTAAGGACTCGTGGCCACCTGTATATTGCCATGGGTAGATGTAAGGTGCATGATTTTGAGGCAATCTCCAGGTGTTACAAGTGCCAGGAATTGGGGCATATTGCCAAGAGTTGTAAGGCTGAAAAGGAAACCTGTGGACATTGCGCAGCAGAGGGCCATGACTCCAGATCATGTTCTCAGAAGAAGTCTCCAGGGGTTTGTGCGCCATGTCGGAGGGCCAGTAAGGACTGTGCACACGCTGCAAATAGAGATTGCCCTCTCTATAAGGCTGCTGTGATCCGCATGAGAGAAATGACTGACTATGGACAGTCTTAAGAATACTAGAATAATCCAGGCGAACCTCGGCAGGGGTAGACTTGCTGCAGATGAGCTAATGGTCGTCGCAAGAAAA